>OW679196.1:35953872-36215243 GCA_940337035.1 Agriotes lineatus | reverse complement strand
GCTGACGCTCCTTTTACAACAAACGGCTATTTTGACATTCCTGGCCTAACCTCACTTTTGAGCCGTGACACGCTGCAACTTCAAATTCATTGTCGAAGGTTAAGTATGTAAAATGCGACCTTCGCATTTTGAAATGTATCCAACGATTTTACAACCATTGCTCCATGGTTTCGGCATATGTAAAAGTTGTAAATAAATTTTACAGGCGCTGAGCAATTTCTTTATTAAAGCGGGCTGGTGGAAATTATTAAATTGCGTTTTAATTAGTCAAATTGTCTTGGAAGTGTAAGAAATAAAAAAACTGGAAGCACTCGAGATTGTACAGGTAAGTCGCTGACGATTTTATTAATCTCTAAAGTCCTAAATTAGAAGAGGTATGGCGAATTTCGATTTTATGTAGTTGGGTGGCTATTCATCAAGACGTTACTTGACACATCGCAAATTTCTAATTTTTCGCTGCGGCTTCCGTCGAAGGTGCGACCGTTCTCAAGATAGAAAGTTCCTCAAAAAATTACAAACTATTAAAAATCAAGAACGCGAATTATTGTCACTTGTAAATGTAAAGGAATTGTAGGGAGTCATCTGTATAGGAACTGGACGATTTGAAACTTATTTTTACAGGCTTCGTGAGCCTCTCATGAATAATTTTATAATTACTACTGTGGAACCACTCAAGTTTTTTGTGGTCGAATTAGGGAGCATTTAAATAATTTTAATTTAAAATTTTAGATTCCGATTTGCGTTGCCAAAGTGCAATGTAAATTAGTTCGTTGAAACTCGGTTCGTCTGCTTGCGACCGCCCAATTAATTAGTTTCACTTCTGGTGCAGCAGATTAAATCTGAAAAAACGAGAATTCATTCTGTTGACCACCACGCATTGAATATATTCGTTAGCTCGATATTATCTAGAAATATGTTTAACAAGTTGTTAATTAGCTATTGTAAACGGCCACTAGTTGTTATCAGTAATTTCGTCCCAGCACAAGCCGGTGCGAAGTGCTGCACATTTTTTAGAGCTAATTATGTTCTGTAAACTCTAAAGTTTAGTCGCTTTCACACAAGTAAAAATATCGAGGCTGTGCCCTTTGAAAATGCCATTATACCGGCCAAATGTTAAAAGTTATCTTGTATTGGCCTATGTATGGGCAGAGCCTATGCACGTCGTTTTTGCATTGATTTGTTTAAATAGTTTCGCCTATATTCAGACGTATTTTTAAATGTAGTTACAAAATCGTTTTATTAATCAAAATCAGCGAGTGTCTCCTCTACTCCAAATATTGGCTCAGCTTAATTAAATCTTTGTTTCCGTGCAGTACAATCCTGCCCAGTTATTTTCCTTCAATTAAAAAGAGTGTGCAAGTCGTGTGATCGGGTGTTTGCTGACGCCTTGTAATAATTTGTGTCGCCGCGCTTGTTTTTGTAGCTTTCCGAAAGGTTCCCGTAATAAAATTACTTTAAAATTTGCATTTTGCACGCCCAAGCTACCTCGAAGCTTAAATGCTTTGCCACGAATTATCTCTTCATATAATTTTCAATTTTTGAAGGACATTCTAGCTGGGAAAGTTCAAACTATTTGGCTTCCCCCATTGGTATTTCCTTTGAACAGATGCCTTAGGACTTAATTTCAAAGCAAATGCTGTAGAGTGAGAGGTTGCTTCTGAACCGTTGTGAAAATTAAAGAAATTAATTCTGAAGTGATTTTATTCTTGCATCAATTTCTTACTAGTAAGATAAGTGATAAGTGAATACATACATAAATTCTGCAAAGCTTGATTTGATAGTTCGTAGACTGATGCCCAACAATAAAATTGCAGATAGTGCCTGCTAAACCTCGCTGTAGATTGTTTACAAAAATTGAACACTGCCGAGGGTTATTTACTAGTTGTCTAATTTCCGTATGTATAAGTATAACTCTCACAGTCTAGAAATCCTACTTGTACACATTCTACTGCATATCAATGACTTTTCAGATCTTTAAGGAAATTTATAGAAATGTGCCATTATACCGTGTGTCCACAGGAGTACGCACCATGGAGATAAATAAGATAATGCTAATAGAATATAAATATCAACCAGTGCTATGACCACCGTCCCTTTTCTTGTACCATTTATAACAATATTGTTTCATACAGTGGCGAGTCAGAAGCCAGAAAACAACGTTTTAGCGTGCCGGCGATCACAGCATTAGCCGATCTTTCTATTCTATTTGGTTATCCCTATGGTGCGTCCTCCTGTGGACGCACGGTATATAAATCTCGAGGTATAAATTAACGCTACTTTTCACTGGATTTTAATTGATCTTTAGTTTTCAAATGAGTTAACCATCGAAGTTTGAATTTGTATACAACAATCTCGCTAGGTATAAATTCATGCTACTTATCACTGCGTATAAATTGATGTTTAGCTTTCAAATTAGTTAACCATGGTAGTTTGAATTTGTATACAACAATCTCGCTAGGTATAAATTCATGCTACTTATCACTACGTATAAATTGATCTTTAGCTTTCAAATTAGTTAACCATCGAAATTTGAATTTGTATACAACGATCTCGCTATCATGCTATTTTTATGAAGTATAAAGTAGTTGTAGTTAAATAACTTTCGTACAGTAGGTATATCATTCTGTATAAAACTAGGTAGGTATAAAATGCACGCTACTATTAGTCGCCAGTTAGCCCTCAAACTATTTTTCGTAAAATTCTCATTAAGTATAAATGCACGCTATTTATTTTGTAGAAGGTATAAGTTCGATAATCGAGAAAACTGTGGTCGTAGCGTCCCATTCGATCTAAATTTCGCTATTTTTTCAACGCAGAAATTCAAATATTTAAAGCTTCTCATTACGTATAATTTAACCCTCCTCATTTCGACAAGCAAACCATAAATATAAATGTAAATAGATGCTAAATACACACAATTTCAATTATCTATAGATTCATCCCGTTAATTATATAACTTTTCGAGTGCGATATCCATAAGAATGTGAGAATTAACGTAATTCTTTTAGGTATAAATTAGCTTCGTGCTTCAGAGTCGTTCTTCGTATAAATTGGTCTTATTACATAAATAGCGAGTTGAGATGTGTTCCATTTTCTACAAATCACTTTAGGTATGAATTGACGCTGTTGTCATTATGCATAAATTACTCCCAGCGTTTGAAGGATTAAGTAGCAAATGTATTTGTTTAGATATAAATTGATCCTCAAATAGAATTATATTGTGTCTAAATCATGATACGCATAAATCGATGCGGTTGCCACTGAGTATACATTTCATTTCCTTCTGGCATTTAATTGATTAAACAGCAAATATTATGAAATTTTTATTAGATGAAAATTAGTCGTCCTAATTAGCCGAGTTCCATTGGATTATAAATCTTGATTGGTGTAATTCGACGCTGTTGTTACTGTGTTCATTTATTCCCAACATTTGAAGGACTAGGCAGGAAATATACGTTATTTTTGTTGGATATAAATTGATCCTCTTACTTAACTAGTGGGTCGAGTAGTGTTCCATTCTGTACAAGTCACGTTAGGTATAAATTGACGCTTTTCCACAGTGTATAAATTCCATCCTAGCATTCAAAGTACGAAATAGCAAATGTTTGATATTTTTTATGAAATATAAATTAGTCTTTTTAGTAAAATAGGGAGTTGAGTGGAGTTCATCGTGTATACATCACGATAGGTATAAATCGATGCTGTTGCCATTGTGTATAAATTTTATCCCAACATTTAAAGCATTATGTAGGAAGTAGATCTTATTTCTATTCGATATAAATTAACCCTCTTACTTAAATAGCGAGTCATGTAATGTTGCCACTGTGTATATATCTCCTCCGAGCATTTAAAGGATTTAGTTAATTACAATATTTTTATTAAATATAAGGAACAGGACTTTCTTAACTAGCGAGTCAGTAGATTTTCATTCTGTATAAATTACAATCGGCATAAATTGGCGCTGCTGCCACTGTTTAGAAATTTTCTACCCAGCATTTAAATATTTAAATAGAAGTGTATGTAAATTTTATATTAGATACAAATTAGGCCTCTTAGTTAAAAAACGGGTGGAGTCCAGTCCCATTGTGTCTAAATCGTGATAGGTATAAGTCGACGCTGTTTCCACTGTGTATACACATCCTCCCAGTATTTAGAGAATTAAGTAGTCCATGTACACTATTTTTATTGGATATCAATTAAACCTTAAATAACGAGACGAGTCGAGTTCCATTATTCATAAATCAGGATAGGTGTTATTCGACGCTGTTGCCATTGTGTATAAATATCCTCCCAGCATTTAAAGAATTAGGTGGCAAATATACGTTATTGTTGTTAGATATAAATTGATCGTCTTACTTCAATAGCTAGTCGAGTAGAGATTCATTATGTATAAATCACGATAGGTATAATTTGACGCTGTTGTCACTGTGTATAAATTTCTTATCGGCATTTAAAGGATGAAGTGGCAAATGTGTTATTTCTATTAGATATAAATTGATCTTCTTGCTTGAATAGCGAGTCGAGTAGTTCCATTTTGCATAAATGGGCGCTTTTGCTACTGAATATTAATTTGCTCCCAGCATTTAAAGGACTAAGTAGCAAATATGCCTTATTTTTATTAGATATAAATTGACCCTCTTCTTTAAATAAGCAGTGGAGTAGTTCCATTGTGTATAAATCACGATAGTTATAAATCGACGCTGTTGCCACTGTACTAATTTCTTAGCATTTAAAGGAAAGTAGTAAATAGATGTTATTTTTAATAGATATAATTTGGTCCTTTTCACAGCGCGTCGAGGCGAGTTTCATTGTGTATAAATCACGATAGGTCTACATCGACGTTGTTGCCATTGTCTCTAAATTTCCTCCAATTTTTGTTATTTAACAGATTAAATAGCAAAATTCTCACTGCATGTAAATTATGTATAAATTCTCATATTTCCATTATGTATAAATTATCGCTGGCATGTAATAAAGTTCTTAGCAGAGTTCTACCCCGTATGAGTTTTAGGTATAAATAGGTATAAATCGACCCTTTTGGCACTGAATATAAATGTTCTCCCAGAATTTAAAGAATTAAGGATTAACTAGCAAATTATATTATTTTTGTTAAATTTAAAGTAGTCCTATTTCTTAAATAGCGAGTTTCATTCTGTATAAATTACGATCGGTGTAAATTGCCGCTGTTTCCACTACGTATAAATTTTCTGCCCATCATTAAAAGGATTAAATAGCAAACGTGTGTTAATTTTGTATTAGATGCAAATTAGTCCTCTTAGTTGAAAAGCGAGTTGAGTCGAGTACCATTCTGTCTAAATCATGCTAGGTATAAATCGATGCTGTTGCCACTGGATATAAATGCTGTCCCAGAATTTAAAGGATTAACTAGCAAATTACATTATTGTTGTTAAATTTAAATTAGTCCTATTTCTTAAATAGCGAGTTTCATTCTGTATAAATTACGATCGGTGTAAATTGCCGCTGTTTCCACTGCGTGTAAATTTTCTACCCATCATTTAAAGGATTAAATAGCAAACGTGTGTTAATTTTGTATTAGATCCAAATTAGTTGAAAAGCGAGTTGAGTCGAGTCCCATTCTGTCTAAATCATGAGTAGGTATAAATCGATGCTGTTGCCACTGTGTGTATAAATTTTCTTCCAACATTTAAAAGATCCATATAATATGAATTTTCAAACCAACGTGGAAAATCCAAAACAGGTAGTGTTTGTGAAACTAGTCTAGTTTAGGCAGG
The DNA here is from genome assembly GCA_940337035.1 of Agriotes lineatus. Taxonomy (NCBI): domain Eukaryota; kingdom Metazoa; phylum Arthropoda; class Insecta; order Coleoptera; family Elateridae; genus Agriotes; species Agriotes lineatus. Next base: position 36,209,490 of record OW679196.1, on the reverse strand, counting down.
CAAGCTTAACAAACGTTTTTCCCGCTTTAGCTGTAAGCGTTTCATTCATAAGGTTAGTGGTTGACCGTCAAACTGCATTCTGTTTCGTGCAACTACATGGTAATTGTACTTTCATCTCCATTCTGATAACGAAACGGCGTGGCGGAGTGCACGCGCTCGTTTTGCTCCACCAAGGATTTTCTGTATTAGTTTCCAGTTCAATTTTTCGCGTGGAAGCTCGAATCACTTTCCCTCGCTAACGACGACCTTGAGTGCAAACCCTATCGACCGCTTTATGTCGCGTCTGGCGGTTGGGTGTCTCCGCCCTTGCCCGCCAGGGGCGCCGATTTTGGGGATGATTACGCGTTTACGAAAAACGATATTGGATAAAGAAGTACTTAATAATTCAAATGAATTTGATTTGTAATTATTCATGCTTAGTGCAAAGGTGCGTTGTCGTGTAAAAATAAGCTACTTTTGGAAATCCTACGATTATTTTTTCACAATAATTATTTGTCGTACCCTTATTTATTATGCAGAGAATTTGAGAACCAAGAATTGTCTTGTTTATTTTTCAACATATTTCGTAATGTTTTGGTGCTGTGCGGATTACAAATACATAATTTTTAATTTCATTTAATGGGTGCTTGCGGTTTTGTGTAAAGCAATACAGCTGGACGGCACTGCTACGTATAAATTTGTTATCAGTAAGCCCTGGCGGCTCAAATATGTAAAAACACGCAGGCTTCGCCTTGTAAACGTCACAGCTTTTGTGAATTCCCCGCGAGGGGAACTCCCGAAGAGTAGAACGTTAGGTTTCACTCGATGAGATAGAGTCGCTGATTCCTGGCACTTTAATTTCACGGTTTTTTCACGGTGTCACAATGCCGGTTTGAGGCTTTATCGCCGCTGCGGGTTTAACGATATTAACGGTTCTGCGTTAATTCTCATGGTTTTGTACATGAGGTGCTTTGCCGGTTTGCTGCACCGTAACGCAACATGAAAGTTGCTTCCTCGTTGAAATTTTCAGAATGTGACTTTAGAAGTACATACATAGTTATCTACACCAAGTCACGGGGTGTAAACGTAAACCAAATACACTTACCAGACGAAGATTACGGGGTTGCAAAATGGAATAATCCGCTTCAGTTGCGCCAAGTACTAATATGAAGAATTGTGTTCGAGGCGAGTACAAAAGCTTGCAAAAACGGTAAAAATAAGGGAAGTAGGGCGGAGGTAGTAATATTAACGAGACACAGAACGAAGTGTATCTATTTACAGTCTCATGAATGAATGAATTATCATTAGTTAAACTTATAAATCTAATAGTGTTAAAAGTTTAAATGTGTGAACGGTCGGGAATATAATTACTTCACTTCTTAACAACAAGAAAACTCCAATTAAAGCTGAAAATTAATCTTGTCAGAAACGCTTTTCAAGTTTTAAATGTTAACGTGGTGACAATCAGCTGACCTGATTAGCATGCTTATAATTAAAGATCAGTTATTCATTTATTTCCTTATTTCATATATAATTAAATAACAATCGACACGTGGAACGTTGCAAATGTTAATTAAATTAAACAAAAAGGTGTAAAAATAATGAGAAAGTGGCGTGCACTTTGTGTATTGCGCGACTACTCGTAGAGCTGTAAGAAACTGTACCTGTTGATATTTGCAAACAAGTGTTTTTCAATTATGTACATAATTCTTGTAATACCAGGGAAAGCTACCCCTGGTTCATTAACATCATTAATAATACCTACTGTAGTTTTACATTTATTTTTGCTCAGAAGTTCAGAATTTTGTATGTATTTGAAAAATAACATGAAAGTATTGTTATGAATTTATAGACAATCATGCGGGACAACTCGGGTCGTCCACAAGCAATACCAGCTGAAGAACAAGGCCACAGCTCTCCGGCGTGACGTCAGCGTAGGTAGGTCGAATCTCGAGGTGGAGTAAATTCAATCATTGGCCAATTCGACCTACCTATGCTGACGTCACGCCTGGGCGCTTTAGCCTTGTTCTTCAGGTGGTATTGCCACAACACACGCGTTCAACTTGAGATTCAAATTCGCGCGAAGTCTTGTTCACACTGTGCTAATATTGTTTCCAACATTTTGTAACGAATCGGGTGGACTTTCAATTTTCGATTTGTGATTAAATTTAGTCAAATTTCAATTTGTTACTCGCAAGACTTAAACTTCTAGTTGTATTGAATAGACCTACATTTCTTCCAGGTCGTTTTGGTTTTGTTCTGCATTTCGATAAAAATTTTATTAAGGCTCGACCGTGATTCTATCATCTTGTGACATGTGCTGTTAATGTATCAGATACCTATTACCACTGCATACCCTAAGCTCATGCTTCATAACGGGCGCTGTTTTGGGGAAATCGCGTGATACAAACAACAAAACTGTTTGGCTTTAAGACGGGAAATACAGCATTATTAAAATATAAACATATCACAGTTGTTAAAATTTGGATTTATTGTTGGGTTCATTACAAAGTTGTAGATGAGTTTACAATTTTTTTACTCAAACCACTAGCTTAAAATCTGGACCAATGTAAATTTAAATGAAAATCCCTACAATCCTTGGATTAAATATGTATATTCACTCGACTTCAGCAAGTCACTATCTGCTTCTAATATAAAAAATGGATTTTTTTTGACAAACATTTGGGGATATAAGGGCGTTTATAGATAAATTTGATCGTAAACAACTTTTCCCATATATGTATCACTATTTTGAATTATTCGTTTGAAGAGCAGTAGTTCGTGTTCTCCGATTACAGTATTGAAAATTTTGTAAATGGATTTACACCGAACTGCCCTCGCGTGAATTAGATCAATTTGCACATTAAAAAAAAGGATCCCGCTGGGGTTTGAACCCGCTGCATCTGCATAGCGATCGTAACCGCATCTGCGTAGCGATCGTAACTGCATCGGTAAAGCCTGACCGATGTGCAAATTATTACTTTTATCTATTTCTCAGTTAAAACAAAAATAAACAAAATTTGTTGTTTTGAGGTGCTCACCCTGTATATATTTGTTGACATTTTTACGGTTTCATTCAAGGTATATTTATAATATGTATGCAAAATATCATCTTTCTCCGACAAATAGTTTTTGAGTTATACCGCCAACAGACAGACAGACAGACAGACGGAATTGAGAGAACCTGTTTGTCATCATCTAGGGACCCTGAAACGTGAAGATCTGAAGAAATCTTGGAAGTTGATTTTTTCGTGATTACAATTCCCTCTCAGACGAGGGAAGTAAAAATACCGTAATAATAGGTTTATATACACAAAAATGGGAAAATGTACAATATTGGTGTCTAAATAAGCAACCCGCAAGCTCTTAAGCGGTCGCTTTGCTTTAATTACTAGCGTAAATACTCATCTACTTTGTTTTTTTTTTCTATGTATCTTTTATCAGTTTATTAAATATCGATAGCAAGAAGATTGAAAATTCTCTTCGATTTGTCTGCAAAATGTATAGTCCATCTCATGCAAATCGACACATGCATCTGATTATTATAAGTTTGCAAGTTCTTCAACGATATTTAATAAGAGGAACAGATGGGATTACGACAAGCATGTACTTTTCATTTACGTCGAGTGCGCCGGCAACACTAAGCTGTCTTATGTTATGCAAATAATAGAATCAGTTAAACCGATTGTACTCCGATGTAAGCGTCGATTTACATGAGATTTTAGTTGCTGGGTTACCAGTGTGGTTGATGAAAAATACATATAGTGCGCAATTAACAACTAGCCTCTGGTATTTAGACAAAGTTGGTAAACGAATGAAATGACCGACGGGGAATTGAGTGACCGAAATGGGACTCTGATGGAGTGTCTGAAATCGAATTGTCGAATGGAACGGGAATTATATTGGCTCTGATCAATTGCGTCAGTGGATTAATTTACTGTATTTCATTGGCTGAGTTGGAACTCCTTTCAATTGAGAGTGTTACTGCAGTTGTTTCAGCGCCAGAGAATTGATTGATTGGTCCCTTTTGGCTGAGTTGAAATTCGCTGCCAAGTGAAAGTGTTAGCTGCCATCGCTCCAGCGTTTTCCGTCAGCGCGAAAAAATATGATGCTTCCAATTATCTGCCCGTGTGGCCCCAGAGTTCCCTGGTTCTCGAATGGCCGTTCACTATTGTATATAAAGGAGTTTGGCTGCTTTTCTGTTTCTGGAAAATCCCTGCTGTTTTTCCTAGGCGCCCCTGCCGTACTCATGCTCCTAATTGCGTGCACTTATAGTGCATCTGCGGATGATGTCTATCACTCGCGACACGTTATACTGTGTGTGACACTCACCTGCTGATTGGGCAGCACATTGATCGGGAGTTTCCCCCTTTAGGATGTATTGCACACCTTGGCTCTTCCGCGGGGGTTTATGGTTGCTGCACGTTGCAATGTGTTGGCTACCAAATGGACTGTGCTAAGATTATCGAAAGTTTAGCCGCTCAGATTGTGAAAGTGTTTTATCACTTGGTAGACATAAGAAGTGGTTTGATATGGTATTCAATCGTGTAAATAGCAACTAAATTACTCGTGAAACATCTCAAAACCCCTACTTAAACAAAGTAAAAATATGTATCGGTAATTGTATTTTCCATATTCTGTAGATGTCATGTGGAGCGCTTGTAATCTACTCCAATTGTTTATTGAAGGATAAATTAATTTGAAGGTGTTGCTCTACTTTTTCTTTTAGTTGGTTAAGTTCCAGTGCCTTCACATGCTGGACTTAGTTAAACGCTGTTTTGTCATATTTTTCTATTATGTACTTTATATTTCCAGATCGTATTTTGTTTTGCTTTTTATGATCGTTTTGTATGTTGGATTTTTTGGTTTTGGCTTCTTTATTATGAGTTAAGCAGCTAAATTCACGCTTGGGCGTATTTTCTTCGTTTGTGTATTGGTTTTCCATGGTCATCTGTGTTTTTAATTTTCTTTGTGCATTGAAATTTTGTATGGCTGCTGTGGTGCATATGTATTTCATTGTTTATACTCTGTTTAGTTCCTCTTCCGTCTTTTGCAACTATCATTAGGTGTATTTAAGTTTTTTTGTTTTCAGTTATTACTGATTGTGTAAATGTAAATAGATAATTAGCAATTTACTTCTTTTTTAAAGCTTTTCTTGGCAGCCTTAAACATATTTTTTCTGTTCGGCCGTTCCTCCAGGAACCGCTATCGCAGTACTTCAGAGGGCGTGGGCGTCACTTATCGTGGTCATAATTAAGTGAAACCGGAACGCCCGGGCCGGGAGTCGAACTCACGCCCGAACGTCTCATGTTCGCTGTGACCTCGGGCTGCAGCGGCGGAAGCCACTGATCCACCGAGACCCCAAAAATCTAGGCGAACAACATTTTCGTAAAATAGTACAAATATTCCATTGAAACCATTATGGGAAGGAAATAAAAGATGGCGTAATATTAATGGCATCTTTGGGAAATTTCATGACTTAAGAGGTGGTTCACTCGCGCCAACTCTGCTGTGGTCTCGCGATGTTAGTGTCAGTGTAATAGCTATATAACGCTCATTCACTGCTGACATGGGTGCCCAAGTCAAATCAAGTGTAAGTTTCTGGCACGTTAATCTGATCTTTGAAAAAGTTTTCTTTAGTTTATGAGTTACTTACATTTGTGTTACGAAATGGTTCAATTGCTGTTGGCAATGGCGTTTCTAACTTATCTGCGTCCGCAAAGTCTTATGTGTCGCCCCCTCCTTGTTTTTTATTCTTATCTATCTTGATAGCAATAATTGAAACGCTAACAGTATTTTTCTGTGAAATGATATTTCGTCCAAGTGATCATTCCACACTGCCAAAATGCTGATAATTTTCTTGTAATTTGTTTTGTTTCTTTCTTCGGAGTATATTTCGTCATTTTTCTTTAGTTTTAAAAACTTTTCTAAAGCTTCTAGGACCTTTGGAAACTGTTTGAACACCTTAGATTTTCATCAATAGCGTTAGAGGGGAACCTTACATTTTAAATTTGAGAAAAAATAGTTATGTAACTAAGGCCTACTACCGCCCTCTAGGCTCTGCCGCCCGCCCGTGTGTCATGCACCCCTTGCACCTTCGCTTAAGATGCTCCTGGCTGTAGGGAAGTTTGTAATAACTATACAGTTGCCGGTTCTAGTATGGAAATTACTGATCAATTATATCGAAAGATAGCTTAATGCCGTAGTGCTATAGTACAAGAATGCCAAACGTGCATAAACAAGGAACTATTACTTCTTATACCGGTGTGACACCGGCGGTGTCCTACTTCCTGGTACTATTATGTGAGCCACTATTGTGTTTTAAACATTCTTAGTAACATGACAGCACAATAAGCGGTTTGCAAGTAAACTACCCTTGTATAAACTAGTTACACTTATTTCAGTCGCGTTCCTCGCCGATTAGCCGACCCCCGCGCCATTTGTTTATTACAGTTTCGTTTATCTTAAATTTATTAAGTGTATTTTACTGACGTTCTTAAACGATAAAATCGAGCTAGGGTCGCGAGACTACAGTCTGGCGCACCATCAGTCTGGCGCACCATAAAAAAAGATGTTTCCCATTAGTAACGTCAAGTTGCGCGCCGTGGCGCAATCTAAATTCGTGCGAATCCCCTCGGCCGCGACTGGAAGGGGATGCACATAAGTTGGCGGCCGCTCTTGCGCAATTTGCCACTGGCAGTCAGTCCAACACAGTTTTTAGTGTTACTTCATCAAGTCATGCCGTTGTAAGTTCTGTGTTTGCAAGTAGATAGCACGACGCACCCCCGGGGCCCCGCGTTTTTCACTTGCTTTGCGAAGGGTGGCTCGGTTAGGGCCCCGCGAGTGCACGTTCAATATGGCGCGGGGGCGACGCCCCTGCCGCTTTCCATGTGTGTGGCTGGTTTTCGACTGTGCCGCAGTCGATTTTTTTGGTAAATTTTGAGATCTCGTGTGGTTAATGTGAGGGTGCACTTGCACGAAGTTGCGCAAGGGCTCGCTATGTTGCTTAATGTGGTTGCACAATTTGATGCCATTCTTCGATCGTGGAGAATGCGTAAGAGGCGTGCGATGACCCTAGTAGTAACCTTCGCAGCTTTTATTTTTGTTGTAGTTCGATTTGTCGAAAAGTTGTACGAACTGGAAAACGGAGCATTTCAATCTGTACCTATTAGAAAATTAAAAGGTCGTGTAAGGAAGGCTGATCTTAGTTGTTTTGTTATAACCCCCCAACTTTTTTTTTCAGTTTTGTGACGAATAATTATTAGGTTTTCTTAATTTTTGCCATTTTGTTTTTGTTGACAATTTTATGATGTGCTTTATAGCTAGTACTTCATATTCAATATTTTTTTTTTGTATTTATTTCATGGTTACTTCGTGTAGAGAAACAATTATTCATAGACAGAGATGGATTTATGCATAGGAGGCAGACAAGGCTGAAGCCTAGGGCGGGAAATTTGTGATGATACAATAAAAAAAATACTTAAAAACATTTTAATTTTACCTTGTAAACTTTTTTCTTAACGAGTTAATGGTGACAAATGTGATGGCAGTTACAGACATAGCTAAAAAATACCTCAGGGCTTCAACATGACCCCAGCAGTGATGTGCGGGTGTTGGGTATTGCCTGTTATCAGAGAGCGGCACTTTTCACTACATTATTTAATTGGAATCAATTACAAACAGTACAAACCAATACCACCTAAAGAATAAAGGCCGCAGCTCTTCGGTGTGACGTCAGCGCATCAAGGCTGGCCATCCCTAGAATTTATCTTTAAATCGCATCGGGGCACAGTGTTTACACGTGCTTATAACTTAAAACAGGAAGGGTATTCAGTGGAAACGGGGTTACCTGTCGTAAACTCGGCCCTTAGTCACACCTCAATTACCCAAAAACAGTAATTTTGAAAACAAAACTAGTATAGGTATGGGTAGCTTGTTCATGTAGGTATAAAATATAAAACTCCAAACTTGGTATATTTTGTTGTTAATGTATATTTGTAGTAGGAGAGCGGGTGAAATTTTTTAGTAATCATTTAGTTACGGCCTATTTTTTGGGATAATGTTGTTGGAGGCATGTATAAGTGTCATCTGTAAGGATTGTCCTTGATAGCAGTATTGGAGGGAGGCAGAACACCCCTAATTTTCACTGTAAGTATATGACAAATTCGAGGTTAGCAGGTTAGGTTTTGCGTCAGTGTGTGTCAAAACTGACGCAAAACCTAACCTGCTAACCTCGAATTTGACATCTCACAGTGCCACCAACATATTATTTATACGTTCGAATTTCCACAGCCGCCCGTTATCAACTTTTTTAATGTAAGTCGATGTCAAATTCGAGGTTATCAGGTTAACTTTTCCGTAATTTTTGACACAGACTGACGCAAAACCTAACCTGCAAACTTGGAATTTGACATATACTTACAGTGAAAATTGGGGGTGTTCTGCCTTCCTCCGATACCGCTAGCAAGGATAATCTTGACAGATGACACTTATACATGCCTCCAGCAACATTCTCTCAAAAAAATAGGCCTTAACTAAATGATCTCTAAAAAATGTCACCAGCTCTTAAACTATTAGTTTTTCATCTACATCTCCCTGTTCAATCGATTATTATTCATTTTACCACAATAATTGTTAATCCAAGTACGTATAATCTATAACATGGTTTTACCTTGCGGTGTAGAGGCTATTGGTTATATTGTTAATATTATCTCTTTTTTATGATAATAGCACCCAAGAAAATTAACTAAATAGAACTCTTGTTGCGTCCCGGTAATTTGGTTTAAAAAATAATTTAGTTTTATTTTAAACCAAATTGCCGGGACGCAACATATCTGTAAGAAATTTCAAAACTATCACCGCTTAATAATGTTTACTTTAAGAAAATTAATTCGCATACCTTGGTGTTTTTGTGTGAACTGAAGTCTGCCCTTGGTATAGCAGTATTTAAGTTTTGAAACGCTAGCAAATCACCATGCGGTGACAATGCATTTATTTCACAACCGCATGTTATTTACGTGTTCATTTGTGCAATTCTGATGATAAATTATTTATTCACACGCACACCATATAGTACTGATGAAGGCGCTAAGTGACTTGTCTATTAAAAAACACCTCCATTACAATTGATAATTGCAATCAACATGTAGTTATGATCTGTCAGTTACGATGGTCATACTGATCGTCTTCTTTAGCTTACGTCGCGAGCGCGTGACGTCAGATAACTGAGGTATGTGTTCTTTAGGTGGTGTTGTACAAATACTGCAGTTTTTTGCAGATAGCAGACGGCATTATTTAAAAGGGTTGCGGTAAGTAGTCAGATTTATTACCAAATTCGTCGATCATATGTATTTCGTAAATTGGATAATACAAGAAGGCGGCAAACATTTTCAACGTCTCTGGTCATAGATTCCCAATTTTTTAACCCATTTTAAATTTGAATGAACCTTTATGTTGGGAACCTTTGCCGCTATTGAATAATATACATATTAGTTATATTTTGCCTTAATTCAAAATATGTAAACATAATTTTCCTTGCTGTAAGTGCAAACACGTCAGTGACAGGTTGAGATGTTAATTTTAAATTTCCAATTTAAATTTAGTAAATCAATTGCTATGGACTGTTGACGACCGCCTACAACAAAAGTGTGCAATTAAATATTTATAGCAGCCGTTCATAATCCAAATATAAAGAACTCATTAAAAATGAGCAAAATTGATAACTATAAACCATTCAGAATATGGACGTTAAAATAATGTCAGCTGATCTTGACGTTTAGAGTCTCTTAGCAATAAGCAAAATCCGTGCCATTGTAATTGCCAGTAAATCGTAACTTAATGGCAGCATTATTATTCTTTGATAATATAAATTATAGTTATCAATTTTTTACGCAGTAAAAGAAAAATAATTGAAAATAATAATACACAGTGCAGAAGAATTTGTGTTAACAAACGTGAAGAATGGATATGCTTTAGTTACTTTGATGAAAATGGTGGACGTGGCTGGTGGCTGCTGTGATAAGCTTATTCTAATGGTTGGTTATCAAACACTTGAGTTTTTTAGTCGCTAGAACAACCACTTATTAAAAGGTGTTAAAAACAAAATCGAAATATTTGGAATGCGTTTCGGAAGGCAGCAATCCGAAGAAAAACTAGTTTTTAAGCTAATATTTCGGAAAAATATTTCTTTATCAAGTGAAAAAAGTGAGGTTAGTATGTAATTTTTTGGTAACAGTGAGTAATACGCGAATCATATATATTTTCTAACAATCAGGTGTACAATTTAAAAGAATCCTTTATCTAATAGACGTGTCTGTCTGGGACGCTGTTTCAGCAGCCAAACCGTAAGAGATAGAGAAAAAAGTTATGAAAGTTATATGTTTGGAATGGTCATGTCAGGTCAGGAACCGAATTTCAGTCTCTAATACTAATTATTATCTTAATTATCCTAATCCTAACTTTTTAGGTTAGATTCTAGGCAAATTTTATCAAGGCGAATGCGACTGGTAGTTTGCTACCAACAATGACGTCATATACGTACGTGTGGTGAATACGCGTTCTATTTGCAAAACGGTCTTTTTTGTTTTTTTAAATGAGACATTTGTCTTACTGGGTTGCTAGTAATTTATTAATAGCATAATTTACATCGCAATAAGTCGATTATTAAAATATAGCCTTGATACAGGAATCAATTTTTCCTATACAGGGTGTTTAAAAAATACGTTCGGATATTCTACTCACTTATATATCTCATCAATCGAAACAAAAAAGTCCTAATAAACATGGGTCCGGAAACGCTTCATTTTCGAGATACAGGGTGTTAAAGTTTAAAAAAATCCTGTTTTTATTGTTATCTATAAAACGCTTGGGGCGATTTAAATGAAATTTTTATAGTTTGTTTATAACTTTATGAGGTAACTTTTGGACATATTACAGTTGATCCAGTACTTCCAGAGGCGTGCCCATAGGGCATGTCGATTAGGTTTTTTCACAAAAAAACTAACGACCAATAGATTTCTTGCAATTTTCATATATGTATTTTTTTAATAAAGCAACTAAAATGCAACTTTTGTCTCTAAAATTTTTTTTTCGTGTCTCGCTTCGTTTTCAAGAAAAAATAAAGCCCATATTTTTGCACGCCTCTGAACCTATTAAGTCAAAAACTAAAATGCTCCAATATCTCAAAACCCCATCAGCCGATTTTACTGAAACTTTTAAGGTTTACTGATGCTATTAAGTATAATGTTTTGGCGTACTTAGATTTAAATTATTTATTCCAGGAGCGGCCGGATTTTTTTTAACTTTAACACGATCTCGGAAACGAAGGGTTTCCAGGCCTATGTTTGCTAAGACTGTTTAGCTTGTATTGTTGAAATGTATAAGTGGGTAAAATATCCGAACGTATTTTTTAAACACCCTGTATATTGGCTTAAAAATAAGAGTTTTTTTCGGATGACTGCCATGACGAACGCATTCCAATTATTTCGATTTTGTTTTATCAACCAGTCGATCGTTACTGTTTTGCAGTTTCAAAAACCTTTCTCATAAAAAATGTTGCAGCTTTAAACAATGACAACAATTGCTAAAACGAATGATATCAAGAATTTAAAATCTAGCAGCACGAGTTGTACTCTCAAAATCATTTGTTTTATTTTGTGTACTTTGGAATCATTGGTCAGTTTTATATCTCACTGATTAGAGAGGTTACGAATAATTCGTGGTTATGTAATTTTTTTGTCACTTTCTATTAATGACAATAATTACTGTGTTGACATTTCCAAATCAGTAGTACTACATAAAAAAACTGATAGATTAACACACTTCCAAATCATATTTTTTTAAATTTATCATGGCACAGTGAAAAGGAGACTTTTATCCAATGTTTGACAATTTGTTGTAATATACGAGTTCTTGAAAGATACATTTATTTAATACAAGGACACTAACAGAGGATGACACTTGACACGAAGATGCAAGTTTTTTTACTTTTAAGTCCAACGTGGATTACATGTCGCCATTAGCGATAGTGCGTCATAAACCATGCCCACCGGTGCTACACCTTTATTGCGTCTGCGCAGATTGTTGACTCGATTATGCATGTTTATTAACACAACTTCTTCATTTTTGGTGTTAACTGCAAAATATATTATAAGAGGATAAGAAGTGTTTATTGTAAAACTACAGCCGGCAAAAGGACATAAGATGTGTGTCTGAAGTCTGAACTCACCTCGTGCTCCATGCCTGGTCAGAATTTGTAGGGTTGGTTGCCCCGCGGCCGCCAAAAACTCAATTCGGTGGCGGTTTGGACGCAAAAAATGCGTTTAGTACCCTCGTGGGAATCTAACGGTAGCCGAGTAATAACATTACGTGGTTGTCGCCTACGCTAAGGCAGACGTGATTTGTTAGTAATTATATGACGACCCACTCGCGCACTGAGATCCGAGAAATTGTGCCGCTAGTCCGGAGGAAATAAAGCAAGATAAACGACCTTCGTTTTATTTGGCAAGGTTTGTGCATGGGAGCTGAAACTGAGGTTAGCTTTGTTTTTGCAGATGTGTAGGGATTCTTAGTTCCTTAGAGAATGCAGTTGTGGTGGATATTTTACCTAAATAAAGTGATATCAGTTTTGTCTCGAAATTTATCTGGATGACTTTGTCATCTCCTCTCACAACATTGGAAAACGAACATTAAATATAACTGGGTGGTTTGATAATTTTCTCTATAAACGCTGGAACCGAGGTTTCGAGGTTAGATTTGCTGTACTAGATGTGCAGGGATTATTTATGTCTTGTACCGGATTTGTCCCGAAATATATGTAGATGACTTCGTCATGTCACGTACGAAACTGAAGCTCCTAGTCACTTTTGTTATAGTAGAGATGAATCTTCAAACATTCAACATAGTTTCAGCGGATATTTAAGTTCTACAGGTATTGAAGGCGATATTTGCCTTGCCCCGATTTGATATACATATCTGAATGAAATATCGCTGTCTGAGAACGCCGTCTATTAGAAAATCAGCGTTAGAGGAGGTACTTTTGATATTCTTGCGTTCGGTGCATGCTATTAATTTAGCAGACAACGAAATTATATATTGCGAAACGTGATTGTAGCTATGCAGTCTGCAAAAGTGGACCGTTGGAGAGCCTTGCCTCGCGGCGGGTTAGCTCGGTGGGCGGGTTCGCCGAGAAATGGTGTCTGCTCTAATTCTGATTTACCGTGCAGTCGAAGGTGCCGTGTAATATTTGCATTGCGCCCACGCCTTTGCGACAGCCGGAGATAAATGCCCCGTATCGACTTATTGTTATTGGCCGCGTTCGTTAATTCATTTCGCTGCCTACCGAGCTTAGAAAGTAATTTACGACCTTTTAACGCTTTAGAGGCGATTGTTTTCTGGCGGTTTCTCACATCGTGGAACTGTATCGAGCATGTATTAGTAAAGTTTGTATATACGCTTGGAGATGCACGTATAAATAGTACCCAAGGCGTAGGCGTAGACTATTATATCAAAAGTACTAGCTCATTTTATTTTCCCAGAATGAACATCGCTGAAGTTCGAAAGGCTTTAGTACGGAAAACCAGAGCTTAACTTACCGATCCATCGATATCAGACGAGATGCCTTAAGAGCTGCGATCCACGCGTGTCACATTGCACCCAGTTATGCTGCGCACGTCTCATAATGCGCACCTCCCACATTGAATACAGCTGCGATGTGTATGTCTCATTTGTATAAAACTGCTATCCGCTCGTCTCTCATCGCAACCAGCTCTAATCTGCTCGTTTCACATTGCACCTAGTTTCGATACAAAGGTAGGTGTCTTATTGCACCCAATTGGGCTGCGCACGTTTCACGTTGCACCCAGCTGCGATGGGCAGGTCGTATTTCCATCCAGCTGTGATCCGATCCGCTCGTCTCACAAAGCAACCAGCTGTGATCTATTGGTCTTACATTGCACCCAGTTCCGATGTGCACGTTTCATATTGTAACCAGCTGCGCTGTGCGCGTCCCACAATTCACACAACAGCGCTGCGCTGCGCACGTCTCATATTGCACCCTGCTGCGCTCCGCTCGTCTCTCATTGCAACCAGCTATCATCTCGTATCACATCACAACCAACTGCGCTGCGCACCTCTCACGTCGCACCCAGCTGCGTCGTGGACGTCTTATATTGCATCCAGCTGCGCTGCGCACGAATCATATTGCACCCAGCTGCGCTGCGCACGCATCATATTACATCCTGATGAGCTGCGCAGCAGCACAGGTCTTATATTGCATACTGCTGCTCTGCGCACGTCTCATATTTTAACCAGCTGTGATGGTTACGTTTCATTTGTACCCAGCTGCGATGAGTACGTCTCATTTGTACCCAGCTGCTATGCGTACCTCTCATTTGTACCCACCTAAGATCCGCTCGTCGCATCGCAACCAGCTGCAATCTGCTCATCTTTCATCGCAGCCAGCTGCAATCCGTTCGCTTTTACACATCGCAATCAGCTGCGCTGCGTACATCTCACATTACACTCAGCTGTGATCCACACGTCTCACTTTGCACCCAACTACGGCCGCACATCTTTTTTTTCACCCAATTGCGATTTGCACGTCTCATTTTAGTTGCGCTGCGCACTTCTGATATTGTATCCACGCGTCGTACAGTGCACCCAGCTTCTATTCGTACGTGTCACATTGCACCCAGCTGCGCTGCGCACGACTCACACTGTCCGCAGCTGCGATGCGTACGACCCATTTGCACCTAGCTCTGATCCGCTCGTCTCGCATCGCAACCAGCTGCCTTACGCACCAACTTTTCAGTTGTTTATTTTTGATACGTTAGTACATAGTTCACAGAGTCGAATGTAAAAAAACAGTTATTGTAAATGTCAATTCACTTTTCTGCACACATTTCTTCACAGTTTTACACTAACACTAAACTTAAAGTAATGAGACTAGTGACTCGGAATATGACGAATAGTCATGCGTTTATAATTTTTAGACTAAATAATTATTTAAAAAAAATATTACTTAATTTAACGATCGTTGTGGGCGTAAATGAATTATTTTAGTAATTCGGTGTGAAGCTTATCGATTTTTAATGTTCAATTAACTCTCTGGTGTGTGGATGTTTCAAAATGGAATTTATATAATACAATACGTTTTATAACGGTATCTTAATAATATTAAATTGGTGTGACACCGTACAATACTAGGTCGTACTAGAGAAGGAAAATTACAATATGTAATTGCGAAAATTTAATAGTATAGGCATCATGCTTTATACATTAAGGATCTACGGACCACAAATGCTAAATGTTACGCCGTATCTACCCGAAGGTAAGGGCAGTAATTCGGTTTGACACGACTATATAAGAAACCGTGGAAGGTGCCATTAAAGCAGATTAACAACTGCTGATTAAACTAGAGAATAGCTTAGAAAGTAGATACCGTTCGTTGTGGTCTAAATTAGACGAACTGCTTCAAGGCGAGAGATACAGTAATGAAGCAACAATCAGAACTGGCAGTTATGAGCACAGAGAAAGGTATGACGGCAGCTTGCATATTTGTTACGAAATGGTGCGCCTTGGTAGTTGAATTCCTGCAGATTAAAACAATTTGTAGAGAGTTAAACGGTTGAAAAGCCTGATCACTGGGTGATTTTTAATATAACACCTACGAAGATACGGTAGCAGTATTTCGTTTGTCGCGTGTAGAGTTAAAAGTGTATTCGGTCTTGGTCGTAGAAACAGATTCGAGGAGTCGCTGATAATAAACGTGTAAGAGATGTACCACTACTGGCTGAAAAACAGGCCTGACGTCAACACAAGGAGGCCTAAATTGCCTATAATTGAATTTATTTTGCTTTTACTCCGCCTCTAGCCTCGGGATAAAAGACTCTCATTGGCTAATGTCGGTTTTCTCATGCTGACGTCAGGCCAGAGAGGCGATGCCTTGTTTTCCAATCGGTATTGGATGTGTACATTTTATCATCAGTTTTCTTCGTAATCTTCGTCATATCAATCTTTTTCAGTGCTTTACAGTCTGATGCTTATCAATGTGATGAAACACAACTTGTTCGACATGTCTTCTTCTGATTATTGGTGGTTGTTTACATCTCGATCTACACAATCGTCTTATTTGTGTAACTAATTAAATGAAGAGATGCACTTGGAGAAATCTTAGAACGGGTATAACAGTAATGATTTGAAGAGCGTTAGGAATGTTTGTGTAAATGGAATCGGTGATGCGAGGAGCCCCAATTACTGATTGTTTCAATTAATCGACTGTACAAAAGTACGCTTAAGCTCTAGAAATCGTAGAAGCTTCACCAGTGTTTTAAACCAGGTTTTATGTGATCTGAACGTCTACCTGCCGTCATAGTAGATGCATAAGAGATAATTCTACACCTAACGGTAACAGTTCTGATGATACAGGACCGACTTGACTGCTGCCTACGCGCCTAATTCCAAACTTTCTACCGTAAAGGTCGCGATCAGTCTAGGATGGCACCTTTTAAAAATGCAGGCCTCTAATGGGCCCAAATTATGCAGAACGGCCGCTCTCAAGAGATTTCGTGCTCGTGCGAGCACAGTCAATCCCAACGATTCGACGTGCTTTTCATTGTGTCGCAAAAACTAGTTCGATCCCGGATGCAGCGATCCGATCGCTAGATTCGCGATGGTGAAATTTCTTGCACCGAATGTTGCGAAATGTACGGGTTTCCGCAATTGATTTTTACTGCACTTTCTCGGATCCTCGCGCCTCCACCAAATTGCACCGAGGTTGCGCCAGTAGGTGAAGGCTCCAAGATCCTGACCCATTTAGATCGCCATCTGGGGGCAAATTGGGAATTAATGGAAAATTTGTTTCATCCTCGATTCGTTTAATGAAAACAGTTGCAATCCAGCTCATTCATTGGCCTTTCGAGTTCGACGCTCACCTGTTTCACTCGCGCTTCAGTTGTTCAACGCGCGCCTGTTTCGCTCGCACTCAATTGTTCGCTGGTCGGTTGGAGAGGCGGAAGTGGCTGCTAGATCAGCCGGTTTTTGGGGCTACAATGAATTTTTACGATCGTGGAACTTTTCGGCATTTAAATGCCAATTAACTACAACACGCTGGCTGGGTGTGGTAATTCGGCTTCACGTTTCCTTGGCCATGTGACTAATTGACGACTTGCCTACCTGGAAAATTAGATTGAGCGATAGCGGTTGCGAAACGGCAGATTAAATATGCATTTGTCGAGTGCGTGCAACGGTCTCGATGAGAAATGACATTTCTAGGCTGACCCACATCTCGCAACAATATAGGTCCGAACCCGCCATTATTGTCATTAGCTCTTTCTTCGCGAGACTTGCTCAACTCGTAGGTGGGTAGCAATTTGCAAGTGCTAGTTTTGGTGGACACACCATGATATTTCGGTGACAATCGTCCCTGTTGGGCAATTTAGAAAAAGGGGGTTTCGTTCAACAGCTAATTCCATCGACTTTCATTGATGGTGAACTAATGAGACTTTAATTTATCCATTCATGGCTACCTTCTAGGTTAGAGACGACTCAACCTCGAAGAAGATCGACCTTCAGTAATTGGACTGCGCATGTTCAACATATCAGAGCGATACTTTTGTGTAGAACTTATTTTTATGTATAGCCGAGGACTCTATAAAGTGCTGATAGCTTATGATTCAGAGCTTATTTTTTTTCAATCCCATATCCTTGTTGAGTTTTGTATCGATATGATAAATAGTAGCATTCAGTCATTCAAAAACTTCTGTGGTACTTTTTTTTCTTATTTCTTCTAATTCCATCTTCTTCTTTTGCTTCTATATCTCGTCTTTCTCTCGTTTTTTCTCTCAGTCTAGACCATTAACTTATTTTAGAATCATGGTAGTGAGTTTCGTGAGATGGGGTATATGTTATATGGTCTTACCATTTTAGAGGTATTGTTTGTTTGTTGGGGCCGTTTGCCCTGGGTAATAAGTAATGGTACAAGACGTGTACAAATAAAATACTTATGTTCGAAAATGCATAACAGTAGGTGATAAACGCCGGAGTCTGTCGTAAAAAATGCTTAACCGAGTTGATGAACTGGGATCTGACCAATTTCCCTCAGAATGCCCAAAGTAAGCAGACTGGATACGTAATGGCTACTGGCGCCTTCTCGTCTCGTTATAACCTTGTTTACGCAAGAAAAGGGGCTGGTTTATTATCTCTGGCTACTGAAGGAATGCCTGGTACTATTCAGGTTTACAATGACCCATTGTCCACCGAGTAGAAGGTTCGAGCCTCGAAATTCGGGTTTATTGCATGCTTCCTGGCCGGTTGCGTCAATCCTTTATAGCGGTCCGAGTGTGACACTTTGGCTCTATTGTTCCGTACAGGACTTCTGTAGCTATGTGCTTTTAGACTGGCATTGCGTCTTGTTGATGGCTTAACTGAGCAGGGTTTATTGCATGATGTATTTGTTGGCCGGAGAGAGTTGAATGCACGCCCGGTGAGACATCTCGGAATCCCGTAGCTTGGTTTTCCCGCACTTTCTTTTCGCTAGTACTTTTTGAAGTTGCAGAGCGAGGTGGGCATGAGGGCACATAATTTAGTTTTTTGAGTTTTTAGACAATGCGCTGCATATCGCGTCGCGATTTTACTTAGACACCCACTAATAAAATACGCACACCTGTAGGACGGAATTTCAATTTTATTAGTGTCTTTTGTTTTATTTCCACGGAAAATTTATAACCGCGCCCTTTTGATGATTTTCGTATGCTTAAAAATGTTCATTTATGAACGTTCTCCAATTCTCCAACTTTATAGACGTTCTTCTCTTTAAACTTTTCTCCCCGTCTTCCTATATCCTGAGCTGCAGATGCCCGTGATACTTTCCCTGACTCATAGTCGTTATTTGCTAACATTCTTCAGATTTTCGCATTTCCAAGTTCAGGTGTTCGCCTTGTTCCTGTCAGCTATTGTTTTGATGACCCAAACACAGTTTCTAAGGTTTCCTAGATTGACAACTGTTATTAACGCCTGTATGTTTTATTAGCAAGGATATATGGGATACAGATATGCAACTCTTTTTTTTCAGTGTTTTGATTTTCGGAATCCATAGTAAAGTAAGATAAAAGTAAAATTCGGGCACTTCATTCCATGTAGGAACATGGCCTGAAACGTACGAGTTCATATTTTAGTGATTTCATTATCGATAAGGTGATTTGTTTCTTTAAACATCTGGGGTCACCAATTAAGTTGCTAGCGTATACTCTTAATAGAAATAAGAAATATATTGTGTGTAACAATACTTTATTAATATAATTACAACATATACAAATCAACGCGAAAATCTGTACAATGAATAAATGTAGTACACAATTAATAACTAGCGTACTAATATTCAAGAAGCCGGGTAGCGCAGTTGGGTAGCGCTAGGCTGGCTAGTAAGCAAGTCCTCGGTGAGACCATTCACAGTTGGGCACCAAATTAACTGTGCTCTACTCAGAACCACAGACAGGTAGAGTAACAAGGTCAACACATTAACATGACACACACTTCACACAATGGTTGCTGTACAAGCACAAAAGGCGCGCTCCAACTTTAAATCCCGAATCCGGGGCAAGTTGAGCATTGTACCGCCAGTTGCAAGCACATAAAGCACCAGCCTCTACACCGAAAGGTAAAACGAGGTTAACAATAATACATACATACTAATATTCGAAAATTTCGGGTGTCAAGACAGCTCGATGAACGACTACGTAAAGAATGCCAAGTAGCGAATGCTTCTTTCTTGCTCCCGATCGTGTTTATATTTGCTCTGTTCGAATGAATCAATAGAGGATTTATGGGCCCTCGACTTGCCTATTCGGCTGGGTTGGAAATTCCCAGTCATCGAAAGTGCAAACTGTTCTCAGTCAGTGAAGGAATTTACGTCCCCTCAACTCTTCTACACGGGCCTTTCAGCCATGCTTTCTGATTGCGCCAACGGAGTATTTGTGTTGTTAAGGGATTTATGGTCTTGTCCCTTTCTAGGTAAACCTCCGGCTGCGAAATGGGAATCTCCGCAGCGCGCTGTCAACGCCTGTGCGGTGTCAGGATGCTGCAACATGCGTTTATTTGTCGTACATGCGTTGATAATTGCGCATAATGACGCTGCGTTAGCGGAGGTTGTCAATCACTCGCGACCTTCACATGTTGACAGAGCTTGTCAATCGCTCGCGCCTCTTGCTGATTTTCAAGTGGACCTCCTGCTGGTATAAGACGGTCAGTGAATCCACTGGAAGTTTCTCTTCCAATATTTACGCGCTGAATTCTTAGCTCTTAAGCCTCTTCCACCCAAGAGCTATACGTGATAATTGTGATGAAGAAGTACATCTTGTTTCACCGTTAAAAACTTCTCTTGCACTTACGTAAAGTTTTTCTTCTGCTCCGTAATTTTAACATAGGTGAACTGGTTTAAATAGGAACATGGTTCGCAGTGAATTATCATCATTTAGATCTAAATTAGGAGAATGTGAGTGTATTTACCAAAGAATGTATTTATTTAGAAAAACGCTGCTGTTTTTAGTTTCTAACAGATTATCGCAATGATGGCCGACTTCGGTAACGATTGTAAATACAGTGAAATCTCCCTTACCGGACACCTTTAATAAGCGGACACCTCTCTTGCAAGGACATTTTGTTGGGAACCAACTTGCTTGCATTAACTTTACTAATAAAATTTTCTCTAATAAACGGACACTCTCTTAAACGGACACGGACACCATTTTTCGACCATTTTTAGACTGAATTTCTCTTGTACGGACACATCAAAATGCAGGCCCAGCTAATGGCGTCAAAACAATCCATAAATCCAACATTTAATGATCATGTTGTTAAATTATCGAATTCTTTTGCAATACGGGCGGTATTAAGTCAACTCAAATCAGCATTATGACCGCAGGAAATTCGACACTTTCATTACCCTATGGACGATATTACAATACAGTCCACGTCGCTCTATTTTAGTTGCCTGCAATTCAAAACTACTTTGCCTTTTACCTGGGCAGCCCATTATGATAAAAATAAAAATAGGAAAACTTTTTCCTGCTTGCTTTTATTGAATGAAAGAATAAGAAAACTAGGCCCAGGGCCGTCCCGCGACCGTGGAGCCTACGGTTATCAAGTTACGCCACTGTAATCAATTCGAACCAGAGGACGATTTACCCTATCAGTAATGACTGAACTGTATAGGAATATCCCAGAAATAGAAGACGTCGACCCTGACGAATTTATAACCACTGACAAATAAATAATCCTGGAAGATGATGTAACCGAAATTTCAGGTGAATCAGCTGCCGTTGATGTGCAGTTGGCAGAATTAGAAAACGATGGCGACTTAGAAATTTGTGAGAATGTAATCAAGACCTACACGGAAGCATTAACAGTGAAAAATTTTAAATGCTTTGCTAAAGAAAGTAACGACTTTAAAGTATTCAAACTGTCAAAATATTTAGAAACACATGCGGAAAGTATAATAAGCAGTCAGAAAAAACCCTTACGTCAAACGAGTATTTTAGATTTTGTAACAACTATTACATAACTTTGTTTCAATTATTTTATTATTCTTATTAATTGTTAGCGCGTATACCTATGCATAATACGACTTTTTTAAACATAAAAATGGATTTTCCCTTAAGCGGACGCCTGTAATAACCGGACAAAAACTTTGGCACCGTGCGTGTCCGCTTATAGGAGATTTCACTGTATATGCATAAAATTGTCATCGCCAGCATATAAAGTGGGTGTAAGCACTAAGCAATACTATAACTGTGCAACACTGAAAAAGAGTATTAAAAATTGTAAGTTTTTTCCTATCCTGAAGATGAAACTGTGAATACGACGAGCTTAAATCTTAGTACAGTATAAAAGATGGTTTATCTGCGAGTTTGCAAGTATACGATTCCAAAACGATCGGCAGGAATACAATAACGTGTCAATTTGGATACGTCAAGCTTTATCGAGCAGACCCCAGATAGGTGGGTGAGATGGTCGCCAAACGATAGCTCTAATCGCTAGTATTGAGATTTAATTAATTAACTAATCCTAGGCTGGCGGAATGCATACTTGAAGTGCGGTTATCTGGTGTCCTCCCTCTTTGACCTTTTTTTATCGCGCACTCGCAAACATAGTGGAATTTTACGTAAGATCCAAATTGTCGCACAATGGCTTCGGACCGAGCTGTTTTTAGGCTGAAATTACCGGTATATTCGGAGGTGTGTATAATTAGACTTGAATGTGGAGCAGAGTAACGTTCCGTTTCGTTTCCTTTCCGGCCACTTCCTTATTTATCCAATTGGCGATTTGGCATTTCCCAGGCTGCCAATAATTTTGTTTGTTTGCACTGAGCACTTAGTACTCCCCTCCAATCAAACTTAAAATAAGTTGGGTTTTTCGAAATTGTCACACGCACACTTTGCTGTTATCTGCATTGGTTCTTCTAATCTGGCCGATTAGTGACTAACAGTTTTAAAGGGTTTATCGACGTGTTGGGCAACGTGTTATCGGTGGCATGAGCGTGGTTTATTTTGGTTTTTGCCGGCCATTTTTACATCATAATAATTAGTGTGTTTTGGTATTTGGGCCTGTTTACTATCTGTCAGTCTTAAGAGCGGATTCGTAGTAGTTGGTGCGATTATCGGCTGTGGTGTGGAACCGATGCGGTTTATTTGTTTACAAATAAGCGGCTGTTGGATTGCATACAACATACAATCCGGTGGAGTTTGTTTTGGTACGTGTTGGATCCCTAGTAATATTTTCATAACCGAAGGCAATTGCATCAGTACTGTTGTAATTTTTATTACTTGTCGACTTCCTTATTTTAATGTTTTTTTGGAAAACGCAATCGTTTCGATTCCGCAATTTATTGACACGAGTTCTTAAAGCCGAGCTAGGTAGGTATGGAAAAGTTTTATTAATTCGATCAAATTCCTGCGATTTGACTGATTGCCAATCGAAACCGCTTCGGGATCGAAAGTAATTGGGATATTGACATTATCTTGACATTTAATTAAACTTTTGTAATGTATTAAATTTACGAATTTTACGGAGGCAATTGTTGCTGTATTGTAAATATAAGATTGCTGTTTAATCCGATAAATAATATACGGATAGTCAATTTCGTACTCGTGTTATTGGGCAGTTGGATTGGCTAGAAGTTGCGTTTCTACCAGCACTAATTACACGCACCCATGGGCGCTGAAATCTAGATGTTGCGGTATTTATGTAGGAGTTTGAAATATTATTTCCCACAAGAAGGCCGCATGATATTCATATTATTCAACTCGGCATTTGGATTCTAGTTTTTTGAAAGAATCTGAAAGTGTAGTTGTGTCTGGATCCTAAAATAATCTACGAAAGCCACCTGCAAGCTTTCGAAACTTCGATAGCATCGATCGGTACAAAAAATTCTAACCTAGAAATTGTTGATGAATAGTTTTAAATCTCTTGATCTTCTCTATTATTGTATTTAAAATGTCCGATGCGCAATTTTATTGTTGTGTAAGACCTTGTGGATGTAATTAGAATTATTATTTTGTCAGTGTATTTAGTGCTCTCAGTTATATCAGTCTGGAAAGCTTTTCACCAGATACTGTGTGTTTTATTTAAGATGTGAAGTGCAACAATTACTACTAAAAATGAAATATTGTATCCAGCACGTACTGAAAATAGACTGCCATGTCTGAGATTGTTTCATACTTAATAAAATGACATTTCCTCGACAGTTTTTAAATTAAGTTAATTTTGTATGTGCGTTGGTGAAAACGAAACTAACATGTAGGTATTGGTAGATTGAACCGTTTTATGTTGCCACTGAACTATTTTACATTGTAAGCAGGAAAATTTGGGCATGGAAATCTATTTCCAATGCATATTTCCGGTTGTTTAAATTTTTGGCGACTTTTCTGTGGTAGGAAATATATCCAGTAGAAATTCTGACATTGCTATATCAGATTTGACCCTTATTGCAAATGATAGGTCGAATTTGACGTTTGTCATGTCGCATTTAAGCAATGCAGAAGGATCAAATGTAATATTTAGAGCTTTTGTTGTACTTTTTGAACTCACGATCCTATGTATAGATTGTTTGCATTCAGGTAGGTTTTTACTATTAAGACAAAACTGTTTCATTATTTTAGAAACGGGGGATATTACTAGTTTTCAACGTCGATTCCCAATATACCTTTCGGTTGAGAAAGATGTTCAATGTTATTAGATGATGGATGGTAAGGGTTCCAATGGTTAGGACACGTAGTAGTTGCGCTTGTTTGGAAAATGTTCCATAACTTTGGATTGAAAACTATGAATAATGGATGCCATTCATTCAGTTATCAATTGCAGCCCCCCTTTTTACCTTTCGGTGTCGGTTTTGCGAAAAGCCAAGCCAAACCCAAACGTCCGAGCGCTACAAACAGTAAATATGTTGTTTTCGCGTCCGTTATTAAACAACCCGGTCGCTTTAAAATTGGAATCTATTAAAAAAGAGCCGCAGAGAAGCAGTGGGCGATTTGCGCCGTCTTCCTCATCCGTCTATTTAAAGCGTCCACGTTCACGTGCCGCATTCGCCTTCTGACGTTTGCTTTTGTTGCAGGAGCGCGTTGCTTGCGAAGGGTTCAACCGTGGATCTCCTAAGATATGGCGCCGTCTCATTCTCGTCACTTGTTAGTGTGGACTACGTTACCAATTGCAGTTTTACTCAGCTACTTGTGGTTCAAAAGAAAAAGGGCAGAGCCCCGAAGTGACCCCGGGCGACCCGAGTCCGAGCAGCAGCAGCACCAGCAGAGCCTTGAGAAGGACGAGGCCGCGGCCTCCGAGGCGTCCCCGCCGTCGACCAGGCCTTTCTCGCGATCGCTGTCGGGCGTCGACTCCGCGCCCATCGACATCATCTTCCCGCCGGAGCTCAAGTCCGCCAAGTCCAGCCAGCTCGTCATCTCTGACGAGGACCTGGACATCGAGATCGAGAAGATCAAATCTATGAAAAGCTCCGTGGAGTTCTACGGCAAGCGAAACCAGCAGCCGAAGCCCGCCGGCAGCGAGGCCCCCAAGCGGGAGCTGAAGCAGGCGTCCCCCAGGAAGGCGGGAAGCGCGAAGAAGGAGGAGAAAGCTAAGAAAGGCGTTAAGCCCGCTGAATCTGCCCCCGAGAACAGCACCAAGACTGAAATGGCCCAGAAGGACGTCGTGACCGCTAGCTCCATCGAGAAGAAGATCAACTCCCTGAAGATCGAAGGGAAGGAGTCGTGCGTCTCTCAGCAGGCGGAGGCTCCCGCCAACACCGTTACCGACCATGACATTCACAGGCAGAGCACCGAGCGCGATTCTGCAAACCACAGTCCGGCAGATGTCATGCTGGCCAGCCCTTCTCTTAGCAGCATTTCCGATAGCCATAGCGAGGTAATTGGTAGTTAATTGAAGTATTGTACAACACACCTTCACTTTGGTAATGCCGTAGTTGTAAGAATACATTTAGCTTAATTTTGCCCTATTTGTTGAGGAATCAACTTGCTCTTCGTCAGAACGAGCTGACACCATAATCAGCAAAAGTACATAAGTACACTTTATGCCAACACGGCAAATTACACATAACAACAAAACGTTATAACCATTTTCACTCTTCGGCACTTAAGTGCGTTCAAGCTATATTTATGTATAATTTAAATATGTATGTAGCCATACAACTACAATTTTTATTTTCTGGGTTCTTCTTAACATTCCGATGCCTGTAACCACTGGCCAAGCAGGGTCTTCGGAAGACCCCAATTGGTTTTTCACTTTTGTGCGAAATTTGAAATTAAACAGTTGCGTAAGTTAAAAATAATACACAATAATTAGCAACTGAAGTTTACTAAGGAAAAGTCCTCCCCCCTCCTCCTCTAACTTTTTTGAATGCAATGAAATATTGTAGGCAAATTTTACAGTAGACGTTTCTAAGATCTTTGAGGTCAATAAAAAATCCAAAATAGCTGCTCGACGCTGAATTGCATTTTTTTTTAATAGCAAGGGGGCCAGTTGACACTGTGAATTTTGTCGTTTTTGTTCTAGTTTGCAGTAGGTTTCATTATAATAGTGATTTTTTTAAAACTGAATTGCAGCAGACCCTGGATAGACTGAATCAGTTGGTAGTACTGAAGTGCATTGTCAGTCTATGTCAATTTTGAGGTTAGTAGGTTAGATTTTCTTTGTTATTTGACACAGACTTGCGCAAAACTTAACCTGCAAATCTCGAATTTGACATAGACTGATAATACACTTCAGTACTGTCTGCAGCAATCAGTTTTTAAAACATCACTAAATGGGTTGCCCTCGTGAAAAAATATATGCATTATTGTAACCAGCATTGGAGCGTAGTTGTCTTGGTGGAGACCGACATCCCATTTACACGATTGAACTGTAGGTGTCAGGATTTTTAACAAACATTTTATTGATGGTGCTGCAGTAACTGATGAAAGCTAGAGCTCACTAAATATAATATAAGGAATATGAGGCAGTATAAGCCGTTCACAATCTTTTTGGGTCAGGTGAGGCTATGACCATCTAGTAATTTTGTTGGCAGAACCTCTGTTGCAACTAAATTCCCTCATGGAAATTGACACTTTTTGTGTTAGGTTAGGTTGTTTTCAGTTTAAGGTTATATTTTCTGCATAGGTACATTGTTGCCGGATATTCTCTAGTCTCGACTCTCAATTCGCGTTCTTTTAAATTTGGTCTGTCCATTTTAAATTGGAAGTAGCATCGTTTAATGGAAATTTTTTGTTGTAACAAAATTATTTTGGGCATTTTGACTTTTCCTTTGACGGAAATTACAATTATTTTTACACATTTGATAAATCATTTATTTTCTTACGAATATTAAAATAATAGATCTGGCAATGCGGTAGCAAGAACATGTCGAATAGACACTGACAGAAGAAAAATGTTGCATCTGCTACATGATCGAATCAGTTAGTCCAACATGAAAAGAAAAAATCATAGCCAACTCTGTCCCAAAAAGGTCGTGAATGGATTATATGTAGATATCATGCCTATTACATATATCATTAATAAATAGAGAGTTTGAGCACTTCGACGTTAAACTTCCCGTTAACGATAAATTGTTATTTTGCACAATAGCAACCATTACAGCATAGCAACGGTGATTTGTTTTAAGTTTGGCAATACTTTAGTATATTGTTGGTGGCACTGGCAGTCTATGTCATATCCAAAGTTAGCAGGTAGGTTTTACGCAAGTTTGTATCAAGACTGGCGTAAAACCTAACCTGTTAACCTTGAATTTGACATTGACTTACAGTGCGAACAACAGTGCACTTCAGGATTGCCAAACGCATAACATCAACTGGAGCTGTGTATTGTGTCAGTACATAAAAATAAGTTCTGCTTGGCTTGGTTTTGTTTTATTTTGACATTTAATGCCACTTTTATACAACATGTTCATTAAAAAAATCTATAACGTATGAATAATATTGGTGGCGCTGTAAGTCTATGTCAAATTCAAGGTTAGCAAGTTAGGTTTGCCGTCAGTTTTGACACAGACTGACACAAAACCTAACCTGCTAACCGCGAATTTGACATAGACTTACAGTGCCATCATTTATAGACTTTTTTGATGAACATGTTGTATAAAAATTTAATATTTCACATTTCTACATGAAATGCCATAAAATAGTATACGAAACGCGTAGAAAAGTGGGTTTACTGAACTCGTATTGCTAATGCTCATACTCAAACCAGCCATACTTGTTGCGTAATATACTATTACACTGTTGTTATAATGCACAAAAGTGGGAAAAAGTTAATTCATTTACGTATGTGTAATCCTGTGGATATTTGTGTAATCTTTTTTCTTTTTATTATAATAATTTTGCACATCTTCAAATTTGAATTATTTAACCTTTGGATGTCCCAAGCTTTGATATCCGTCATCACTGGCTAAGCGGGGTCTTCTGGAGACCCCATTCATTTTTCACTTTTGTGCTTAGTTTAAAAGTAATGGTTGCTTAAGTCTTAAACATCATATACAATAACTAGCAACCGAAGTTTATTAGAGATATTTTATCTTACAAAATAGCCTTATCGACTGAACTATATTAACAATCACCTTATACAGTGAGGACCAAAAGTCTCCTCCCATCTAACCTTTAAATATTTTAGTCAAATTTTATAATCGTAAACTATATCAACTTTAAACATTTTTAAGCCTTTTGGGATCAATCAATAGTTCAATAATACGAAAAAAAATTAAGCAGTTCAAAACGACTTTTTTTAAAGAAACTGTACCAAATATACAGCATGGGGTCTTCAAAACACCCTGCTTGTGTATCCGAGGGTTAAAAGATTTATCCAAATTGATACTGTATCATAAAGGTATCGCCTTTCAAGGACTGCACTTATAGAAGTACTTATACAGTGCGATACACAAAGTTGTTCAAACAAATTAGGGTGGAGTCTGTGGCTCAAAATAATTTAAAAATTAGATGTAGATACGTGTCCGATCTTGCTTCATTATAGAGTTACATCAAAAACACAATGCTATTACAATTTTTTTATATTATTAGTGGAGTATTTCGAATAACGTTATAGCAGTGAATGACTCCATAATATTACAAACTTGCAATGTCCTTTATTAGTTCTTGATAAACCAAGATCTAAGCTCTGCATACCAAAGACATTTTTAATAGAATAGCAGAAATACTTGAAATTTATTATCTATTTTGAAATTAATAAACAGAACTTTTCTGGTTTTTCATTACAGTGTCTGCCCTACATGTTTTTAGTAATGAATCACCCTGTATATACACGATGTAATTGTCATGAATCATGGAAAATTAGCAAACTTTGACCAAAATTGTATTCAGCTTATGCCTATGGATCAAACTTATGTGCAATAAATGCTCGTTGTCATTTTACTGTTTTAATAAAACCAAAATTCAGCTGTCCCGACGAATAAATGAGCTGTTGAAATATCAGAATTGCTAAGATTATTTTAGTTGTTGCTAAGAGCCCAAGACTGCACAAGATCGCTTGCTTACAGAGTTTTCATCACGAGCACCAATCTATATGACATGATATGCTCCTAACACTAATGCTGTCATTGTATATTTGTAACTTATGGTAGTGCAGTAATGTGTAAAACAACAAATAGGGTAATGAACTGGTCGTTAAATTAAAATATTTTATATCTACAAGCAATATTCTTTAACCTGTTCTCTCAATATGGAATGTAGAATTATTAAATATATTGGAGCACGCGCATTTGCAGCCAGAAAGTCCAAATAGCAATCAAAATATTAAAACAATTTGGGAATAACAGCAAGGTTAACATTTTTCTGTCAAGATGTTTGTTTAAATTTGCACTTTATAATCAGTGCTTTTCCATCTTGAACATAACACGTGCTTCAAAAAAAAGTTCATCATAGATCACCTTAGACAAAAATCACGTACCTATAGCTTACAGATTCTAAATTGAAGCGTGGTGAAAATCGGAACTAATGTTAGAATCTAGTAATTTCCAGGTTTTGTATTGGTAACACTTTTGACATCTTATCATATTGACACTAAATTGTTAACCTTATTTAAACTAAATGACACAAGAAATCAGAGGCGTACTTAACATTGTGGTATGGAGCGTTTCAAAACAGAATTAACAACTCGCACAAAAATAGCAATAATAAAATAACAGAATTAACAAAATCAGCAGCAATTTTCCCACTTTAAAACACAAAGAATCTGTCATATGATGTTAGTCACTACCCAAACGAAATCTCTATCCACCGCTACTGATTACTTGCCATTTAAATATAACCAAACTTTGTATATTTGACAATTACTTCTTTCTACATGTTGTCGATTCAGTAAAATCAAATAAACTCTATTCAGAAAATCCTGGATTGTTAAAAATGACTTTTTATGGTAGCACTGTTGAATTTCTATTGGTTTTTTTTGTTACTACGAGGTTGGACAATGCAAAAGTGTAATTTTTAAAATTTGCGTTTTTGTTACCTGGCCACTTTTATTTATTTTTGCTTAAGTCAGTTTGAAATATAACCGATTATTCAACACTATAATGAACGAACCAATGAAAATTGTTCAATTTGTCAGAAACGGCCAATCAAAATTGACTGTCATTGAAAACACCTAATGTCACAGTGTTTTCACGCGACCCCGATTGGTTTCAATGATTTCAATTTAGTGAGTAGCCTTTGACTGACATTTCACCAAAACGTCAAAGTCAAAGTTTGCAAATCAGCGTCGTTCAAAAAACCCATAATAATTGTGTTGGAAGCTCCAGTATAGAATTAATAGTGGAAAACGTTAAAAATGTGTGCTGTCGAACACGGTAAAAGTCATCTACCCATATTGTTGAATAATCTTTCCAAATACCACTCAAGGCAAAATTTTTTAAGAAAATCGTACGACACTCATTAATGACCAATAGAAAAATTAGTTCACGAGCCGTAACCAAGACAATAAAAAAATTTCTTGGAAATTTTTTGTAGGTAGACCAACCTAACTGTGAGGGTTTGTGGCGTTACGATTTTCTTACCGAATCTGCATTTGAGCATTAATTCATATCCGGAAATTATTTTCGTGCATTCCAACAACGTCCTAATTTGCCCTCGCGTCCCGCTCGGACAAATTAATACGACGTTGTTGGACCGCACTCAAAAAAATTTCCGGAAAGAATTAATGCTCTTATGAGATTATATGTGAGAATTTTTTTCGTCAACATGCAAAATATTGCAAATTTCTCTCAACAAAAACTGCTCAAATTCCACTCGACCTGCGGTCTCGCGGAATTTTTAACGCAGTTTTGGTTTCGAGAAATTTAAACGCAATAATTTGCATGTGAACAAAAAAAATTCTCAAAAAATTTTCACCTTTTGTGGTATTACCCTTGATAATTTATAGTTTTGACATTAGTAACTTAATTATTTGTCTCTGGTTACCCACAGCTTGACCTAAAAGTATTAACCATGATATAAAGGATTGTTTTTAATTGGATTTTGACATTGACAATCCGGAACTATAGTGAATAAAGTTTATGATCACAGCGCTTATTGTGGTCTACCTTGAGAGTCAATCTAGATTCTGTAAGCTGTATGTCTCTGCTTGCATTTGGAACATTTGAACTACTTACTGTTGCATCTACTCTGTCAGTGTAAGTTCAATCACCATTCCACGTTTCTAAACTACATTTATAGCATGCGCAGTATTTTGATGATCAGTGCAAACCATGACGTAATATACAAAATTAAGGGGCTTGTGTGATAATAGTTGGTTTAGAACTTGTCAAATTATGCTGGCATAAAGTAACATTATATTAATTAAATCGACCTACTTTCTGAATCAATACTGCACATACAGCTTATGTCATATCTTTTATTCGCAACCATATATGTAATAAGATCATTACTGACTTTTAAAAAGTTGGAAAATGAGCTATTCCCAACTTGTAACTTTTCAACCGTTCGGAAAAGTGATTGCCGATTGGAAATGAATCCATTCCCGACCGCTGTGTAGGTAGGGACATCCATCCATGCGCGTCACAACATGTATCATAATATAATAATTTTTCCAATTATTGTTTAGAATAAAGTGGTTGCAAATAAAATAGTATACATACCACGGTGAAAAGTTTCATTCCTGTCTCGAGATAAAGTTCACCTCGACGCTACGCGTCTCGGTTAACTACTTAATCTCTCGACAGGAATGAAACACTTTCCACCTCGGTATGTAATATACTATTTCTTCCTAGGTCCTCTTTGATGAACTTTTCTTTTTAATTACAAGTTATATTACCCTCC
Source organism: Agriotes lineatus (assembly GCA_940337035.1). NCBI lineage: Eukaryota > Metazoa > Arthropoda > Insecta > Coleoptera > Elateridae > Agriotes > Agriotes lineatus. The sequence goes on along the minus strand of OW679196.1, from coordinate 36,177,700 downwards.
GGTTCTTGATTGTAAACTTTGTAGATTACCACTGCAAGAGCCTGTGTACATCATGAACTAAAGATAACTTAAAAGTTGGCCTTTTAAAAATACTGCTTCATGCTTGGGGCAATAACATTTCATATTAAATATTGACATTGTTTTGACAAGGTTGTGTTACAAAACATTTTAGTCATTGTTATAGATTCACTGTGGCAACATTTAATTGCATTTGTATTTTTCCATGTAATTACCATTGAAGCAATGTTTGATTGAATAAGATCATTGTTACTCAGGCAATATATTAAGATTCTGTTTGGGCGAGACAATAGGCACACCCTGGGTGCACACTACAATTATTTCTGTCTATACAGGGTTTTCACATACAGATTGTTGTACTAAACGTTTTTTTTTAATGGATTAAGTAGTATATTATGTCAGTTTTAGAAATCCGCTTAAGTGCTGATCAAATTGATTTAGAATTATATGGGGCTGTTTTCAGCCGTTACCCACTAGAGGGAGCTAATAGCAAAGAGTAGCATTTGTTCAAATTATGGCCTCATTCATTTTTTTTATTGTTATTATTAAAAATTTTTTACTTGTAACTGACTGAGGAGCTATCCTCCATACACACACACCAATGAGGAACACCAATGAGACATCCTGTATAATCTCTCATTTTTGAGTTGCAATAAATTATTTGACGAAGAAGTTTTGGCAGTGATGCTGAAGCTTGAACCTATGCTTACAAACCTTGTAATGGATTTTCGACCTGGTTGTTCATAACAACTGAAGACCACATCCTTTGTGACAATAGGGAAGTAACACACTTGTTGAAGTCACAATGATTGCGCTTTATGTTATATGTGTATCGAAAACAAAAGTACATAGAAACGTCAGGATGGCGTCATGTTAATCTGTAATTCCTAAAAATTAAATTTTTTTGTTTCTATTTTACCATTTAAGAACAACTATTGATGATTTTAAAATTTCAACGTTTTCAGAATTTAGCCAAAAATTGAAAATGAGGTTTTATCTAACTGGAACAGTTAACAGAACAGAACTGCAAAACACGAAATATGAACACACAGTATTGCAGTTTCATCAGTATTTTTTAATTACCGATTGGTTACTGATGATAACAGTGTACAGAGATTGAAGACCACTTGACTTCCTATTATAGGCAATCCATTTAATGGAGTACTACATATTAAAGAATTAACAAATTATAGGGAGCTACCTACCCAAAACAGATTAAAAGTAAATAACTTTACTCGGAATAGAACTGTTCTTGACGGAAAGGAAATCAAGTGCCACATTAGAAAATTGACAACGTGAGAATTCAAAACTACACCAGGAATGTCGATGCTCAAAAATATCAAATCAGTGTTTGCATGTAACATTACAACATTAAATTCACTAAAGCCCCAAATGTCACTGGTCATATGTACAACAAAATGTAACCTCATTTTCTAGTGATTAGGGATCAAAAAATTAATTTTATTATTATCCATTTACTTGACATCCGCACTGTCTGTGCCAAATATGTAAACATCTCGTTTGTACCAGTTCTGGGGCGCTTTCGATTTGGTGTTTGTATGTGCAGCAGTAACTCGCTCTAGTGTAGCTCGACACAACTTAAAGTAGTTTTAAATAATACACGTATAATCACTTCATCACATGACCACAGAATAGTATCGATATTCTATGACGTGACTTAACCTATTTTATGCTGCCATTTGTTGTACATAATTTACAGCACTAGGAGACTGTTAGATACTAGCGGCAAGAACAGTAGACAGTTTTGTTTGTTTATCTTCTAAAAAAATAACAATTTCCCAAAATGTTAGGTTATTCATGTAAAAGCTCACCAAACAAGTGTCAAACTAACCTAACTAATTAACAAAGCAGTTTTGGAACAGTAAAACACCAACCATAAAGCAGGTGCACGAGGGGAAGAGGGAAAGTAAAATTGAGCAGATCTGGAGCAAACCGTTTTTGCAAGCAGCTCGTGTGTGCAAATCGAAAGCGCCTCAGCTCAGGCCTAACTTCAGTAGGAAGTGTAGGTAGTCATTTAAACTGCAACTGACAAAGTGACGAACAGGTAATGATTTGTAGGTTATGAAAAAAGTAGTTACTTGATTTTTACGACCATGAAGTCGGACCAAAAAGTAACCTCAATAGATAAATTTAGCCTAATTGATTGTTTTTTCCACAACCGGAAATAGAAGTCGGTTTCTATAGCATCAAAATTGTAACAGAAGTAAAGCATTTACTCCCTAGAGACAAAATAAGACAAAAATTCCCCTAGGGAGTTTTCATTATGACTGAAACAACAATTATATCAAATTCCAGGTTAGCAGGTTAGGTTTTGCGTTAGTGTGTGTCAAAACTGACGCAAAACCTAACCTGATAACCTCGAATTTGACATAGACTTACAGTGCCACCAACTTTAAAATTTAAAAATGTCAATAAATTACGTTTTAAAAAAACCAGGTTTGTAGTTTTAAATCTTCCTGAAACGTAAAAAAAATAGTATATGCAATTCGGAGAGACTGCCATTTTGCTTCAGTGCTATGTGACTCGAGGGCGAAGCCCGAGAGTCACAAATTGCACCTCAGCAAAATAACGCATTTCTCTCCCTCATTGCATAATCTACTATTACTCAAAGTGTCTTTATTTAACCAAATTTTGTTACTAGGGTTCTAGTGACAGCGGCAAAGGATGCAGCGAGGTGGCGACCCCTCCCTCTCGCACCCCTGCTGGTGACGGGTCCATCGCAGGAGACCCCACCCTGCCCTCCGTGTACGAGTTTGTAATCCCACAAACGCTTGTCGGCAGGCTCATTGGCCGGCACGGCAACTTTGTTACGCAGATCAAGAACAAAGCACACGCACACATACTTATCAAGAAGCACCCCGAGAACACCAAACTGAAGATTTGTGTCATCGACGGTACGTCGCACAGCCACTCTAATAATGCCAGTGCTACATGTGTCTCTTTCAGGATCGCAGTCGGAAATCGATCATGCCCTAGAAATGATCAGGGAGAAGTTCCCCGAGAAACGTTACCCTGAACTCACCCTCGAGCAAGTCTCCTTTGCGCCCTCCGTAACTACAGTTCCTCTACTGCCCGAGCAGTTATGTGTATGTAGCCTGATCTTGTACAGGTAGTGACAACAGTGCGGAAGAGATTGACAACTGTAGAATAAGTGAGGTTATGTGATACCAAAGAAGCGGCTGTTGTTGACAGTGGAAAATAAAGTAAAACTTTAAAGCCCATTAGTCTTTGTGCTGTATAAATGGGTCACTGTTACATACTAAATGTAACAGTAAAAACGTACAATTTAAAACTTGTCTTGGCACTCATAACCTCACAATTCTTGTTGACATTTTGCCTGTCACACTTGTGCATTAAGTTCGATTCACACTACCTCATCAAGAATGTGGTCAATTATGGCAAGTTCATTAACTTACTTGTGGATGTGACAGCAACTTTGGCGAAAAGACAGAAGGGGTGAATGCAGGTCCAATTTCGTATAGTGTGAGTCGAACTTTACTTGGCATCGGAGTATAAGTAAAAGAGACAGAACAAATGTTGTCACCACCTGTTATTTGTAGCCCTGACTGGAATTGAAATAGCTTTGCTAATTTGAATTATTTACAGTTAAAACTAGTGGAAGGTATTAACAATGACACAATAGTCAGCTGCATGGTGGCCCCGAATCACTTATTCCTCCAGCAACCGACACACCCAACTTTTCCTAATTTAAATATGTTGAGCAATTGTATGAATGTCTGCTACCTGGATGCCACATCACCTCTGCTTCCTGACCCATTACCAGGTAAGGACTTGAATGCAGGCTTTCATGGCCATTGTCCATAATGGTAGGTTCTTTTGGGTTATGCCGTGGTTGTCGATTTAAACTTGACGTTTCGCTACTCATTCCGTCAGCTTCTTCAGAAGTTTAAATCGACCCGGAAGAATCTACCATTATAGGTAAGGACTTCTTCGTGATTGGTGAAGCTGAACAATTATCATTGCAGAAAATCCAGTCTGTGCCGCCTACTCTCTAGGAGCGTGGTACCGAGCCCTAGTATTATCGACGGACACAGAAGCGCAAACTTCGTACGTTAAATTCCTAGATTACGGCGGCTATGCCAACGTTAAAAATACAGAGTTAAGACAAATACGGGCAGACTTCCTGATGCTACCTTTTCAAGCTGCCGAATGCTTCCTGTCCAACATCAGGCCTGTGGGCGGTAAGATGTGCTCTTCAGCCGTGGTGAGACGCTTCTAACTGGTTGTTTTCAGGCGAAGACGCCCAATGGTCAGATGAGGCATTCAGCCTCGTAGCAGATCTTACAAAAGGAGCGATAATCTATACCCAAGTAGCAGAATACACGGAGGATGGAGTTCCCTTAGTACTAATTTATGTAGCCCTTGGTCCGCAGGTTAGTGCGAGTATATCTTATCAGATGCACATACAGGGTCCGGCAACGATAGGGTGGTGGAAGATATTTCTAAAACTATGAGAGTTACATAAGTAGTCTATAAAAATTGTAGGTACGAAAGTGGTAAACGTTACTAATATACTTTTGATTATACAGGGCTGCTCAAAAAAGTGGCGAATCAAACTTTCTTTTTTTTTTTATGGAATGCCCTGTATGTAGGTAGCTTAAAAGTTTTGTACTAAATATCAATCATTTTGATATGAAGTTGTATGGGTCTAATGTTAACTGTTTTGTAGATATTGATGATTTTATGCAAAAAATCAGAATTTCAGGCGGCTGCTGAAAGTAATTGAAAACAACTGAATGAAAAAAAACTTTACCAAAAATTAAATTTTTTGAGAACTATCTAGTGTAAAATGGTGAATCTGGGTATTAATGCCATACAGGGTGTTCAACATTTGCAAATTTAATAATTTTAGCCTTTTAATGAGCTTTTTTCGATACGTTATTTCATACCTCTAAATTCAACTGTTTTTCAAATATGTATGTTTGAATATAAAAAACTACTTAAGCCCCTTAACCCTCTGATTGACGGGTGGATTCAGAATCACACCATTCGACGGGTTGGGTCTCTCAGACCCAAACTGTGTTTTATTTTTTTCCCCTAATAACACATTAATATGCCCAGTTTCTGGCATGCATTTGTTAACCTGGTCTATTTTGCACTACTAAGAGTAAAAATAGTTGTGAAAAAAAGCATTAACTTGGGAGTTCCCATTTATTAAAAAAAAGTTACATGTAATGCAAGTTTTCAAAAGAAATTATAAATTGAAAAAACGGAAAAGACAATAACAATAACATACAATTACTTGTAAAGTATATGGCTGAATAAGTGTAAAAAAAATATAAAATGAGTGTACATAAATTTGACACACAAAATATTGAATGGAAAGTTTCGTTAATGAAATATTGCCGCAGTCGGCGCAGCATGGTTTTGTGTGTTCCAAACAAATACAGGAACCACAAAACAAGTTCATAAAGAACGGGGATTCCCCTCCAGAAGATAAACTATTTAGAGTAAGAAAGGTAAATCCCCTAAACTCGAGATAAAAGTTTGCTAACATGCAAAACACGCAGAAACGGTAAACAATTGAAATTTAGGGACTTACCCCTATGTAAAAGATTCTGCGTGAATACTTAGAAACTAGGGGAAGGCCCTAAGAATGTTTTATGCCTAAAAACGGCACAAAATTAGTCCCTTTACGAAATACGAAAAAATAAATTGTAGGAAAAAAACTTAGCAGGTTAGCTTTTGCATCAGTCTGTGTCAAAAATGACGGAAAACCTAACCTGCTAACCTCGAATTTGACATATACTTACAGTGCCACCAACATATTCATACGTTTCAATTTCCACAGCCGCCCCTTATGGACTTTTTTAGTGTAAGTTATGTCAAATTCGAGGTTAGCAGGCTAGGTTTTCTGTCATTTTTGACACAGACTGATGCAAAAGCTAACCTGCTAACCTCGAATTTGACATATACCTACAGTGAAAATTGGGGGTGTTCTGCCTCCCTCCGATACCGCTATCAAGGAGAATCGTTACAGATGCCTCCAGCAACATTCTCTCAAAAAAATAGGCCTTAACTAAATGATCACTAAAAAATGTCACCAGCTCTCCTACTATTATTTCGATGCATAACAAACTCCATTATAATGCGATTTAAAACACTTGAAACTCTTCAAAAACAACAAACTAGGTTTAGAAAATAGAAATCCAGCCACTACTGAAACCAGTAGGTAATAACAAATTTGAAAAAAAGCTGTATTTGCTTTTGTTTTTTTTTATTCTGATTTTATTTGATTCTTGAATCAATTTATTCCTGTAGTTCTCGTTTTTTCGTGTTTATTATTTCTTTTATCCACTATGACGGGATTTATATTTTCTAAACCTGGTCTTATGTTTTGTTTGAAGAGTTCAAGTGTTAACTTACTATTTTAACGGCGTTCGTTTGTTATCCCTTGAAATAAAGCATCTTAAGGGACTTTTATGTTCAAACACGCATATCTGAAAAACAATCGGAGTTAGAGGTATGAAGTGACATATCAAAAGAAAGCTCATTAGAAGGGCTTTCCAAAAATACAAAAATTTACAGGGCGGTCTATTAAAAAAAAAACGAAATTATTGAATTTGCAAATGTTGAGCACCCTGTATAACATTAATACCCAGATCTATCATTTTACATTCGAAATATAGTTCACAAAAACATAATTTTTAGGTGAGCGTTTTCATTCATTCAATTGTTTTCTGTTACACCATCCACCGTTCAGCATTTTTTTGCATAAAATCGTTAATATCTGATCACTTTTTTGAGCCACCCTGTATAATCAAAACTATTTTAGTAATGTGCATCACCTTCGTATCTACAACTTTTATCTATACATCTACCCATCGTTGCCAGACCCTGTTTGAAATTTAAAGCAACCTAAGCCGTCCGTGCTTATTTTGCATCAAGGTTGGCCATGGTTTATTTTTTTAGATTGATGTTTCTTTTTAATTAAGTGTGTTAAAGATTCATTAGATGAAGTCTTATTGCCTAGTAATGATTTATAGTATTCTCAAGGTTATGCCAGCGTACTTAAGTCAACAAGTAGTCACTCACAGTCTGTGATTTTCATGTCAAAGTGAAGATTGTAATGACCTTGAATGGTTTTTAGTGAGGGGGGGGGGGGGGCTTCCGATATTATCAACAGATAGCGCTACTAATTTACCACATAGTCATTTATACAAAACGTATTATTTATATTTTATTATTTCTTTGCATTACAAAATCAATAAATTGTAATTTTTAAGTATTTGAAATTACTTGTTTCACCATTTGGTGGTTAAGCTTAAAAGGGCTCCCCAAGTCACTGTCACTAGGCATTCTAGATAGGTTTCAACAATTGGCATTCTTCTAGAATTCTTATACGCTAAGGATGTCGGATTATTGTTTTTGTGATTTCTTGATCCTTTTTTCCCAATTTTGCTGGTCTTTATTATCCTCTTCACTAGTCTGCGTTGGTCCATTCGTAGTATGTCACCATAGTATTTCAACTGCTTCTTCTCGATCTTTTCTGTAATTGCTTCTTGCTGGATTATTTGTCTTATTTGTTCATTTGTTTCTCTATCTATCAGTCAATGCTGGTACTACTATTGCATTGTAGACCCTTAGTTTAGTTTTCATGTCTTCTTTCTTTTTCTAATTATTGTTTTATTTAATGCATAATAGCTTTGTTATTCAATATCATTGTTTTACATTTATTAATGTTCATCTCCTCCATTCTCAGTTTTTCTAATTCTTTAGTTCATAGTCCCATTATAGATGGACAACCAGCGACAAAAATAGTCAAGAAAAATAACCTGTTTTTATGGTCTCTAAACATGCTGAGCATTGATTCAGAAGTCTGCCTGGTTTCCGGTGATGGAGAAAGCTGCAGCAGGGGCGTAAAGTGACAGAGATGACAGATAAAATAAACGTATTTGGTAGTACTGAAGCGTATTATTGTTGGTGGCACTGTCGGTGTATGTCAAATTCGAGGTTTGTAGGTTAGGTTTTGTTTGTTATTTGACGCCAGAACTGCCAAACATATAACACGTATCACAGGCGACTCTAATTACAAATTAATTTGATCTCTCGGTATTTCAATTTCTTATGGTCCTTGGGAAAAGTATTCCCAGTAGGTCATGTTTAGTTAATGTAAACAGCGTACATGTATCAAACAAGTAGAGACACTCACTGTCGGTTCCTTTCATGTAAAAATACCGATTTTGATGACCTTGAACGGCTCCTGGGGGGTACTTTCCGATAGTACTAACAGATGGCGCCACTACTTTATCACATATGATTGAGTACTAACAGATGGCGCCACTACTTTATCACACATGATTGGTAGCACACTTAGTAACTGGCTCTGATTGGTAGAATTTTGTGCTGCCATCTGAAGTCAAGTTTAGAAATACCCCCCGAGTTACTGTCCCAGGCACTTAGACAGGATTCAACATTTGGCATGAGTGTCTCTACTTGTTTGATATATGTACGCTGGTGAAACTGACCTGACAAAATGTCACTTATACTTTTTAAAATTAGGTTATAATTTTTGACAGTTGCCAAATACACGTATAGCTAAAAATATTTGTCAAACGTCAAAAATTATAATCTAATTCAAAAAGGACACATGACATTTTGTCAGGTCAGTTTCACGTAACTAAACATACTATTCCGAAGGACCACAAGAAGTAGATTTAGTTCTACTTCTTTGCAGCCCTCTCCACCACTGAAAACCAGACAGACTTCCGAATTAATTATCATTAGTAATACAAGGGCGAGACATACTTACCGATAATTTTGCACACGCCAAGGGTCGAGTGGTGGTTGCAGTGAAAACTGTCCGGATGGCAGGCTATTATTAGATCAATTTTAGACCTCTAGAGTGGCCCATAACCCACTAATGAGTTAAGAACCATGTAACTCATTACTGTATTGTTGGCAGCACTGTCAGTCTATGTTAAATTTGAGATTTGCAGGTTATGTTTGTGCCAAATAACAAACGAAACCTAACCTACTAACCTCGTATTTGACATAGACCGATAATACACTTCAGTACCGCCAAACGTATAACAGGAATCACAGACTACTCTTAATTATAAATTTATTTGATCGCTCGGTACTTTCCAATTTGTCACTATGACTTTTGACTGCTGTCAATACGAAATTTATGTTCTTTGTTATTGGATAAAATTTTGTATGACACGCGTTTGTTATTACAAATAATTTACTCAAGAATTGCCCCCTCTTGTCCTTGCGGCCTCGAGGGCTCAGGTTTTCTCTCGTGGATTATTTGTAATATAACACACTCCATAAATAACTATTATTCTTTCCCATTTCTAGTTGACAACTCCATTTACTTTATTGTAGATACTCTTTATACCCATATTAGTTTTTTTGGTATTCCTAATTGTTCTCGACTCTTCCTTTCTTCTAATTTGAGTCGAAGGCCACTCTATGAAGGTTCCATTTCTTCTTTCTTTTCTATTAGATTTCTTAAAATATGTATGTTATCGTTTGTCTTCCTATCCTAAATGCTGCTTGTTCATCTTGTAATTTATTGTCGAGGAGACATCAAAACAAACAGTTTTTGCTGTATAAACATATGTCAAAAACGCTTCATTTTCGAGATACAGGGTGTAAAAATTTGTAAAAAAAATGTTTCAAATTTGTTTCCTCAAAAAACGAAGCAGGATATGCAACACCGTCAAATGAAAAAAAAAGTTGTGTTTTTAGTTGCTTCATCTTTAAAAAGTATAAAAATTGCAAAAAAAAACTACTGAGTTTTTTTATGCAAAAACACTAACAGGTTGCCCCGTCAGCACGCCCCTGGTATTACTGTATCAACTGTAATAGATACAAATGATGGCTCATAAAATTACAAACAAACTGTGAAAATTTCATTAAAATCGGCTGAAGCGTTTTTTTCTACAAATTGTAACACCCTGTATCTCAAAAACGTAGCGTTTTCGGACAAATGTTTGTTTTGATGTCCCCTACCACCCCTCAAAGTTTGTCGGTATATTTATGGAACACCCTGTATAAAAGTTATTAGTGATGGGAAGTTTCGATACTTTTGCGGACTCGTTCATTCCAATCTTGTTCTGCAAGTGGAATGAGTCCGTCGGATTCGTTCCTCAGAATGAAATCAAAATTGAGCGTGCCTTTCAGACACCCGCGGTTCTCGTTCATTCCGAAATCTTTGTTTCGGTCTGTGGTCACTCAGTCGGTAATTTGATATGTTTTTATGTTTCAAACTTGAATTGGGCACATACAAAGATGATAAAACATGCAACTCCGGCCGTGTCATGTGTCGAGGCTATGAAACGAACACCATCATCGTTTGCGGTTCCCCGTCCCCCGTCAACCTTCACAAAACATTGTATTGCATTGGATTGAATAGCACAACACCAAAGAAATGAATGTCCGTGACGCCTTCGCGACCTTTTCGATCATCGGAACGAATCCGGACTGGTAACTTGAATTCGATCCTAATCGTTCCTGACCCGGATTCGTTCCTTTGTACCGAGTCCAACTGGAACGACACATCACTAAAAGTTATATCGTGTGTTTAAAAAAAACTCATTCGCAGCATTTCATGTTCAAATTGAACTTTGCCATAATTTGATAGATACCTATTGAAGCAAATGAACTACCATAAGTCAGAGAGAACTAAATTACATCTTGATTTTGAACTATTTTCGTAAAACTATACAAATCACTAAATAAAAACTTATTGACTTTTATGATTCATGATTAACACACTCGTTGTTGTGTAAATGCCATCTTATTTCCGTTTTGCTTGATACAATTAAACGTAATGCAACGTAAACTTTTACCTGTCAGAGTGACAGATGTGTTCATAAACAAAATGCAGTCTGACATTCACCTTCAGATTTAAGTTAAGACGACTAGATTTTCTATCTTTCTTTCCAGAGCCTACCCTAAATGAGTTTTTTTTTTTGGAACACATGATACTATTTTATGTTACACATATTTTAAGAGTAACAACAAACATTTCCGACTTCCGGTTAAACTGGAAGTTGATTATTTTTGGTTTTTCTTATGGTATTGTTTAAATTAATTTGATAGTTTATGAAATTATCTTTAAAAAACTGTTAACCAGCTCTAGTCCTGGGGTTAATAATTCACGAGCTATTATTAGTGATTAAAGTTATGTAGCCAATAGCACTTTGAGCTGAACACATTCTTAAGAGGCTACAAAAAGATGACAACCACCAATTAAACATGTAATTTAGGTTAGTCTTGAAACTTTGCGATAGTTTGAATCGATAAGTAGGTACCTTATTGAAATATTTGGATTTTCTCTGAAATGTGCCAACACAATATCCTTATTTCTATTTTACTTACGTTTAGGATTTCCTAGATTTGTAGAAAAACTTTCGTAAGTTTGCAATTTCATTTCCAGTTTAGCAAATGTACCAAGATGTGGCTATTGGCTATTTGGGTAGCGATTTTTATACATTTTAGCTGCTTGTTAGGAATTTTTCTAACACAAAAGCTATACTTCTAGCATATTCACGTGTTCGTAATTGGAAAACGAATTTATTTGTAACGGATTTGTTCAACACAATCGTATTTTGGCAAATATTGAGTGTTTGTGTATTTGTTTGTTTGTCTGCCATTATTTTTATGGCCGTATGGAATCAGCTTCATTTTAATTATTAATATTGTTTCTGTGTACACAGAATACCTTTTAATATCTTATTAATTATCAACTTCAGGCTTACTGTTGATTAACAATTTTTTAAAGGTAAATATCGTAAACTATCAAATTAATTTAAAAAAATTAGGGTGTTTCATAAGAAAAACCAAAAATAATTAAACTTCCAGTTTAACCAGAAGTCGGATATTTCTGTTCGTACTCTTAAAATATTTTCCTAATTGTTATTTGTCAACAACGGAACTGTCAACCTGATTGAAAAGTTCCCCATAACAGCCATAGCTGTTATACATTTTATTTGTTCGTCACTTGTAAACATCAATTCATCAAGTCACTGTATTAATCAAGAAAGTTTATTTTAACAAGTTACTAACTTGTAAAATCTTTACAAGTTAACTGTCAGTTTTACAAGCGTGCTCATTGATAAATGATAGCGTGCAAACCCAGAGTTGTCTTCCTTAGTATGTGTCATATTGATGAATTTAGTTGCTTGTCAGTTTGACATTTTGAAAAAATGATAAATTTCTAGTTATTTACAAGCGAGGAACAAATAAAATATTCAACAATACACACAAGGTAACAGGTTTTACTGGCTCCTCCTATTCGCCAGTAAAAACCCTCTTACCAAGCTAGTAATGTTAAATACTATAACAGCCTAGGTCATAAAGAAATAACAGAACAGTAACATTTTAATATTGGCAATACTGAAATGTATTGTTGGTGACACTGTAAGTCTATGTCAAATTTGAGGTTAGCAGGTTAGATTTTGCGTCAGTCTGTGTCAAAGCTGATGCAAAACCTAACCTGCTAGCCTCGAATTTGACATTGTCACCAACAATACATTTTAGTATTGCCAAACGTATCTTTTTTTTTATAGGTGACTCTGATAAGACGAGTTTGCTAGCACTCGTTACTAATACTATTTAAATTGCCTTGGCCACAAATTTATCCTCGTTTGTTAGATGCTTACTAATGGCCTTATATCGTTAATAACTATTGAAAAATACATCTTGTACAGCTTTCCGAAAACATTATCTCAAATATCTTTTATCGGAATAGCCTTAAGTGTGCCAAGACAAGTTTCTAATTAATGGCAGTTAGTTTCTTGTGTTCATATGAATCTGCTACCATCAGGTTAATTTTTGAATTTAATTTAAGTCATTTATTGCTTTTATTTAGGGTTTAGGAATTACATTTTAAATTATATTTTCAATAACCTCAAGGTCCAGTTGAAAAACGGTATATCTGAACTGCGCCTTGTGATTTTCGATGTAAACTGTGTACTTAATTTTAAGTTTGATTTATGTTTATTGTAATATGTTTTATACATCGAAAATAAAGCCATTATTATTATTATTATTATTATTATTATTGTCACATAAAGTGCTATAACTTTCCTACATAAAAGTTTTTTTGTCACTCGTAACAATAGAGATATTCAACTGGCCCTTAATTTACAGTCAATCTGGTAGAAGATAGGCATATAGCCGTATAATTTTGGAATTTTGCAAATTCTCTTTTCTTGTGTATTGGGATTATTATAATTTCTTATCACTCTTCTGGGATTTCTGTATGCCAAGCTTTCCTGTATACAGTCTGTTTGATTTTAGTTGTCACAGCAAATATCTCGGCTATTGTTAGAGATATTTAAAATTTGAATGTATTTACTACATCGAACACATTTGATGCTCAATTGTTTTTTTGCCTATGGCAGATAATAGAAAATTAAATGTAGAACAACTTTTTTTCTATAACATTTTGTCATATCTCTAACAATAGCCGAGATATCTGCTGTGGCAGCTAAAATCAAACAGACTTTATATTTAAGAGCTATTCTGTTCCTTTCTTTGCTAAATACTTATCATCTTCGGCTCAATTGTGTATCATCTCTGGCTCAATCTTGTCTTGTCCACATGCTTTTTCCTTAATGTCTTTTATTGCTTCTTCTAATTCCTCTTTGTTTTTCTATTTTAGTATTCTTTCTCCCGCTATAATTTCTTCGTCTTCATTAGTGTCTGTTGTACTTCCGCTATCATCTTATTTGCTTCAAATTGCTTTGAATAATAATCTTTCCATACTTCTATTACTTACTTACTTACTCCTTGGCTTCATCAGTCCTTAAAGGACCATAGCCTCCCTCTCGGTTTACGGAGCCTGGTCTTTTACAGGGAGCGGCGGCTGCCCGCACCCCAACCCTGCTGTTCTAGTCAGAAAGGCTGCCTGCTCATCTCATCGCTGTTTGTCGCAGTCTGTTGTTGTTATCATTATGTATGCTGTTGCAGTTTTTCTTTCGCATCTCTTACAATCCCTGCCCACTCCTTTCTGTTTTTCGCTTTCTTCTTCCAGTTCTTTATTCCGAGCTCTTGTAAGTCCCTTTCTAAATTGTCAGTCCATCTACTTCTTGGTCTTCCTTGTGCCCTCTTTCCATCAATTTTTCTCGTTAGAGTTTTTTTTGCACTTTGCGTATCCTCCATGCGTTGCAAGTGTCCTGCCCAACTCAAACGTCTGCTTCGTATTTCATTGGTAATACTCGGGCCATTAAACATTATTTTGAGTTCATGGTTCATTCTTACTCTCCACCCGTCATTCTCTTGTACCGGACCGTATATTTTCCGCAAGATCTTCCGCTCCCATGTCTCTAACATCTGTTCTTCTTTTCTAGTGAGGCTCCATGTCTCTGCTGCGTATAACACTACGGGTCTAATTACCGTTTTGTACACTTATTTCCTTGCATTACGCGGGCATTCACATCTTCCCGTATTTCATTTCCCCCACTAATTAACGACCCTAAATATCTGAAGCACTCGACTTTCTCGAAACATTGCCCGTTTATGCTTATATTTGTAATATTTTCGAACTTTCCAGTGTTTCTTGTTGTTATCATGTACTTAGTTTTTGTGGAATTTACCCTTAAACCCTGTACTGCCGCTGCTTCCTCGAAATATTTATACATTTCTTCTAGCTCTTTCGTGTTTCTGCTAATGAGATCTATATCATCCGCATATGCTAGTACTTGGCAATGCCTGTTAAAGATTGTGCCTCCAGGGTTTATTGGTAGGCTTCGTACAACCCTTTCTAGCACAAAATTGAAAAGTGTTGTTGAGAGAGCGTCTCCTTGTCTCAACCCCACCTCTATTTTGAATTCTTCTGAAAGTTGATCTTGAATTCTCACTTTTGCTTTAGTATCTGCTAAGCACATTTTCACTAGGTTAATTAACTTCGGGGGTATTTTAAACTCTTGTAACCCTTTGTATAATTCGCTTCTTATTATGGAGTCGTACGCTTGCTTAAAATCAATAAACATATGGTGTAAGTCGGTATTAAATTCATAGAATCTTTCTAAAGTGTGCCTTATTGTAAAGATCTGATCGATAGTCGATCGGTTTTTTCGGAACCCACACTGATAATCTCCTACCGACTTTTCCATATAAACACTTAATTTTTTCTCAAGTAATTTACTAAATATTTTGTACCCAACGTTTAATAGTGCTATGCCCCTGTAGTTCTCGCATCTAGTCTTATCCCCCTTTTTATGTAGTGGACATATGATGGCAACCTTCCATTCTTCTGGAATTTCTTCTTCTTCCCAGATTCTTTTTATGATGTCGTATATTTCTCTTACAATTAGTGGGCCTCCGTATTTTATCATCTCTATCGTTATACTGTCCTGTCCTGGTGCCTTACAGTTCTTCATTTTCATTATGGTTTCTTCTAGTTCTTCATATGTTGGTGTTTTTGTTTCGATATCCTCTTCTTGCCCCGAAGCCCTTTCCCCTGCATTCTGTTCACTGTTGTCTTGTGTACCCAATAGCTCAACAAAATAGTTCCTCCATCTTTGAATAACCGCCTCTTTGCTGCCTAACAAACATCCATCCTTATCTCTACATAACGTTGTTCTTGGCTGAAAACCTCTCTTTTGATTATTTACTTCCTTATAAAATTGTCTTATATTTCTACTTTGTCCATACTCTTCCATTTTTTCCAGTTGTTGTTGCTCGTACAGTCTTTTTTTTGCTCTGCAAGTCTTCTTTGCTGCTTTTCTTTTCATAGTAAATTGATTTATCTTTTCCTCCGTATTGTCCCTCAACATCTCCAACCTGACTTTATTTCGTTCCTGCACTGCTTGTTTACAGTCTTCGTCGTACCATTTCTTGTTTTTTCTTCTTTTCTTTTCTCCCACCGTTTCTTTTATTGTTATTGTTATTGCTGTGCTCACTTTTTTTCACCTTTCTTCGACATCTTCCGGTTCGTCTCCTTTTTCATTTCTTGCCTTTTCTATTCTTGTTTCTAGGGCTCTCTGATATTCGTTTCTCTTTTCTGTATTAGCAATTAATTCCTCGGTATTATATTGTATTTGTTGTGTCCCATTTTCGCTTCTTTCTTTAGATATTCTTTGTCTTATCTTTGCTATCACCATAAAGTGGTCAGAATTGATGTCTGCGCCCCTATAGCTTCTGCTATCTAGAATATCTGATGAATGCCTGGCGTCTATCAGTATATGGTCTATTTGGTTTCTCGTTCTTGTGTCCGGGGATATCCAGGTTTCTTTGTGAATGTTTCTATGCTGGAATCTCGTACTGCCAATTATCATCCTTCTCCCTGTTGCAAAGTCTATCAGCCTCCTTCCATTGTCATTGCTTTCCTCGTGTAAACTATGTTTGCCTGCTACCCTCTGGAACACCGCTTCTCTTCCCACCTTCGCATTTAGGTCGCCTAACACAATTTTAATATCATGATTCACTATTTTATCCATGTTCCTTTCTAAAGTTGTGTAAAAGCTTTCCTTTTCCTCGTTTCCCTTGTCCTCAGTTGGTGCGTGTACATTAATTAGGGTCATATTAAAAAACTTAGCTTTTAATCTCAAAATCGCCATTCTCTCAGTGACCGCTTTGAAATCCATTATTTTGCTTTTGAATTTTTCACTAATCACGAAACCCACTCCAAATCCTCCCTTTACCGCCCCACTATAACATATTGTATATCCTTCATAATCTATAATTCCCCCATCCTTCCACCTCATTTCTTGTATAGCAGTAATATCTAGTTTGTAGCTCTTTATTTCTTTTATTAAATTTTCTAATGTTCCTATCTCTGCTAACGTTCTTACATTCCACGTTGCTAACCTAAAATCCCTCCTTTGCTTCTTTTTATTTCCACTTTGCATAACCAATTTGTCGCCTTTATCGTCGTCATTATTGTCCGTCCTTTTCCATTCGTTTAATAGTATTTTTGGTTAGTTTTTGTTATTTTTCTGAATTGTTGATTAAGCTCGTCGTTCACTGGGGACCGTACGCTTCTTATCGTCGTTATTTTCATTTCCTACCCTTGCAAAATATTCCGTTCCGTACGCAGTTCCGTTTACAATCAGTTTATCATTTCTAAGAAATGCTCTATGCCCTAGTTGCCTAGCTCGTTTTAAGTGAGGGATCAACCCTTTTCTGTCCTGCTGGACCTTTTTTGTATAGTCATCGTTAACCCATATATCTGATCCTTTTAAGAGTTTTGCTTGCTTAAATACTTCCATTTTCTTATCCCACATTAGAAATTTAACCAGGATTGGCCTTTTTTTGTTTGGCTGGAAAGTCCCCAGCCTCCGTATTTCCTCTACATCTGCATTTACATTACTGCTTACTTTAATTTTTTCCAGCAGCTCTTGAATCTTTCCTTTCGTATCCTCTTGCCTTTCTCCCTCAGTATCCACTATTCCTTGTATTACTACATTTTTTTTCTTTATTTCCTTCTCCACCAATTCTAGTCTCTCCTCCTGAGCCCTAATTATCTGTTTTAATTTTTGGTTCTCTTGCCTTAGCGCCTTTATTTCTGTTGCACTCTTGTCTATCTTCTCCTCCATCGATGTCAATTTTGCGCTTATTTGAGTAAACATGCTCTTTATTTCTTTCATTTGGTTCTTCTCATCCTCGCTTTCCGATCCGTTTTCGGAAACCATCCTTGCTAGTGGTATTTAGCTAAACCGTTATTTCGCCTTTAGCGTATTTATTTACTTTTACCACTTGGGCTGTTAACCTTTTTAAATTATCCGTGCTTGCTTTGATAACGCGCAAGAAAGTCACCGTGCTATCGCAAATTGCCGGCCCGGCTAAACCTCTCCGCGACGTAAATTCGCGTCCCCGGCTGCCTGGCTATAAACTACACTTCGCGTACGTGTTAAAATTTACTCAATATTCTTAATTCACTGTTTATTTCGTACCAAAAATTATCACAAAACACTCGTTATTCATGTAGCCACTGGTCACTATTTATTAATTCCTAAGCACCTCTTCTGTTACTTTGAAATTTAGAAAAATCACTGCACGTTTTAGCACACGTCTGCACTGCTGAACTGCTCAACTACCATACTTCTATTATATCTTGCAATTTTGATTTGAGTTCATTATTCTTATTCCGTATGCTTTTTGTTATTTTCTTTTTGCTTCCTTTCAGTACTCTTATACAGTGTTCCAGATTTTTTTTTATGTTTATTCTCTAGCTCTTTGCGCAGCTTCTTCCAACTTTTCCTTTTGGTTTCTCTTACGTCTTCCTTCGCTATGTTTCTCTTGGTTCTGTAATCTTCCTTGTCATGTTCATCTTTTTTCTCCCTGTACCTTCTTAATGCAATTTTCTTTTTTTATTTTTGTTGTGCTTTCTAGTTTTACAAATCTCTTTTGCAGTTATATAAATGATTTGTCTAAAGGTCTTCCATCTTTCTTCTAATGTCCCATTCTTATTAAGTTGTTCTTGTTTCTCTTGAAATTTTAGTCTCGTTTCCTTGTTTCTTTGTATTTGTATTCGTTCATAGTCTTTTGTTTTTTTATTACTATGTCCGTATCATTTATTATTGCTGTTACTAGTGTGTCTTGAGTTCTCATTTGCGCCTATGGTATTGTGTTAATTTGTTGTATTCTATCGCTTAGTTCCTGTGTATGTACTATAATCTACTATGCTTCTGGCCTTTCTTCAACAATGAACGTGTATCTACTATTAATTAGTCCCAGTACTTATTTCCTATCTTTAGGTCATTTATTTGGCAGAACTCGATCAATTTCTTTCCGTTCCTATTTACTGTCTTTTCTCCATATCTTCCCATGCAACCTAATCTCCTATTATCATCACTTTCTATTCTTTCATAACTGTTATTTAGTCGTTTTCGTCAATTAACTCCTTTCCTGTAATAAAAGCTCTATTCTAAGTCCCTATTCATTTTTATCTAAGTGTACCTAATGTTTTGTTTTAATTGTTCTTAATCCAATTCTTGTCTATTCGTGTATTCATTTTCAAAATCTCTTTGTAATTCCATTTTTATAGTTGTCATATAGTTTGTTGACGGTCACTTGCTGTTGCTGTTTTCACTAAGTGATTTTTTATTTTATGTTTTGGTGTCTCCTGCAAATCCTCAACTGTTAAAACATTTCAGTCTGAAAAAACATTACCTTGCAAGTATGTTCGATTTTTTTTAAATTTGAGCCTTGCAGTGGATGTCAAATACATGGATAACACGTTGCAAGATTGTAACCTAACTTTGTAATGAATCATTACGTTAAGTGGAGTTTAGAGCATCAGCTAGTGCTGTCGAATCGCTATTTTTATGGTATTTATGCATATAGACAACTTCTCATACGTCATTTTGGTATTGCTATTGTCCCAAGCCACTCTTTCAGTATTTAGTAAAGGTTCATATTCTCCAAATTTATTATCTGCTTTTTTCTTTTATTTTCTTTCATTGCATTCTCTTCTTTAACATGTTATTTATATGTACAGTCTACTTATACCAAACCCACTTAACGAACCGTGAGATAGGTACTTCCCCTGTTTCTGCTACTATTGTGGGTTTCCATGATATTACCTTTTTTGCTTTTGCACTCTGTAACTGAGTTAACTACTGCTAGTTGAACACTTATTTTTATACTTTCGCTAAGGCTGTTTGTTCTCTATGCATTCATTCTTGAAAACACCTCTTAGGCCAGTCAGTAGGGTTTTTTTGCTTATATTAATTGTGAAAATCTTGTGTTGGCCGCCATTTCAAAAAAATGCAGGTCTTAATCCAATTTTCTGTTATATCTCACAGCAAGTCTGAATAATAAAAATAGCTAGTACAAATATGTAAAGAAGAAAAAGTCAAAGTTTGATGTCTTTTAAAAAAATATTCTATACGTTCTGTTCTACTGCAGTTGTTAAGTTTTCTTATGACTAAATTTGTCCTTTTGTTTGCAGCGAGTGGTGTTTCTCAACGGAGAGCTGGTGAACCGAGGTTTTGCCGAGTGGATAGTGACAGAACCAGACGAGGAGGGTGCAATTGGTGGTGCAAGTGCGTAGAGAAACTGATGAGAACTTTGAAACGAAGAACTCACAAAAAAGTATCGATTCCAGAATATTTAAATGTTGTGCAACCATCATTTTACTGCCTTATGTAAGAGTATTTTAGCAGTCAGTCTGTAGTGCAAGTAGACAATGCCACATGGATCTTGTATAATGTTACCGCACTTGAGTCAGCCATGGTTTTGCGTATGACTAAATGGCTGCCACGCATTTTGCAGAGAAGACTTAGTTGTAAACTGGTTGGGAAGCTAATGGTTATGGCAGTATTTATCGAGGATCTTGATTTATGATGTACATTTGTAGTAATTTATTCTTTTATATATACTGTTTGTTTATTACGTTTGTTAATTTGCTCTAAATATGCTAAACTTGCTGTTATTTTTGAGGATAAATACTGTCACAAAAACAGTATGTACAGTTGTAGTTCTGTTTCTAAGTATCTGTAAAATTTCAGTTCTCTGACAAATGATTGCTTTGCAGTCTTGCTCGACGTTAGTTAAAATTCGGTAGACGATTGATTGATTGTTTGATGCTCCGCAGTGCAAAGAATGTAGTTTGCATAAGCGACAGATAGTTATTCAATGTTAAACAGTTAAGGACTCGACATAGATTGAGATTTTTGTCAATGCCAGACTGGCATTGCGTCGGAATATACCGTTAAGTTTTCAGTTTGTGCTGTATATACATTATTATATTATTTTTTTGATAAAGTGAGAATATAGTGCTACTTATTTGTAATTGTATA
The DNA here is from genome assembly GCA_940337035.1 of Agriotes lineatus. Lineage (NCBI taxonomy): Eukaryota > Metazoa > Arthropoda > Insecta > Coleoptera > Elateridae > Agriotes > Agriotes lineatus. Next base: position 36,156,938 of record OW679196.1, on the reverse strand, counting down.
TTTGGGTAACAGTCTTAAGATGTTGGTGTTCGATAAAGTAGAAACAGCAACCGCGGTAGTTCACGAACTAGCTGTAGTTCACAGTTTTCTATTGTTTTTTTATTTCGTAGTTGAAATTCTTGCAGTTTGAGATTTTAATACTATCGAACATGTTTTCTAGTTTTATTTGGTTCATTATAGCGTTAAGGTATTAAATAATGTTGTTTTTTAGTCTGCTGTTTTAGAGATATGAGTTAATATTGTAGCTTTGTGTACATACAAATTTTGTAAAATACATTTTCAGACTATCTAATTATGTATTATTATATTCGTACTATTTCTGCAGTGATAAGCAATTTTCCGTGATGGATGATCTTGAGGGGTTACATCGAATGATCAAATAAATTTCAGAATGAGTTTGTTGATTACGAATTAATGTACATTATGTTTCTATGGAGCTTCAGCAAACTAAATTTGAAATTTATTTGATCACTCGGTATAAACCCTTTTACATACCTTTTAGTCTTACAGTTTTGAAATGAAATAGATAAATAAATTACCGATAAATATTTGAAAGTTCAATAAAGACAAACTTTTCTTCCAACTTTAACTTTTCTTTGTAGAAGTAGATTTTCTTCTCAAAAAATATAATTAAACTATTACACATCCTCTTGAGTGTGACGTAGACAACTAGATGCGAGACAAACACAAGGTAAGTAGAAAAGGTAAGTATTTAGTGTTTCTCATTAGTGAGAAATGTCGATGTAGTGTATCAAAATGAATTATTTAAAAGATCAAATTATTTCCTAATAAATTAAGGAGCTTAAGGGGTGGGTAAAGGTAAAACCGCTCAAAGTAGTCAATGTTTCAAGCGTCATATCTGTGTATGATAGCCTGTAGTTTTATGTGTCAAACGATATGGATTTCATGGCAATTTATTGGTAGGAAGGTCATTATAAATATACACCAAGTGAATTAAACATATTTATGTTTATTCACGAAAAGATGTTGAGCTCACGAGCATGTAGTGCGAGTGAGATCGTATCTTTGATTTAATAAATGTTTAATTCACGTGGCGTATATATTTTTATTCAATTTTGACGAAATTTTGAATAAAAATTAAAAAATATTCAACAGTAATATCCCAAGTGCATTAAAATAACCGATTAAATTTTAACGTTTTCTGTCAGAACGTTTTGCTAAGAAATTTGTGAAGTAAATTTGCCTCTCAACAAGAATCCCGAGTGCGCAGCACGAGGGATTTTGAAGCGGAAAATTTATGAGATATAATTCTTCAGAGCAAAACATTATGACAGAAAATCGTCAAAATTTATTCAGGCTAGTTTACATACAAGCGGGATGTTCGGCGTGATTATTTCCTGAATAAATAGATAAAATTCAGTTGGTGAAGCACCTTTAATAATCATGTTAAAATTTTGCACAAGCGATTAAATTTTGTCATAAATTTAACCGCGGTTAAATTTTGACGTTTGAATTTTAGTCATTATTAAACTGACAGAAACCATGGCGATTACACATTATTATGGATATGAAGGAAATAATCAACAGTAATATCCCAAGTGCATTAAAATAGCCGATTAAATTGTGACGTGTTCTGTCAGAATGTTTTGCTAAGAAATATGTCAAGTAAATTTGCGCCTCAATAAGAATCCCGAGTGCGCAGCACGAGGGATTTTGGAGCGGAAAATGTACGAGATATATTTCTTCACAGCAAAACATTCTGACAGAAAATCGTCAAAATTTATTCAGGCTAGTTTACATGCACGCGGGATGTTCGGCGTGATTATTTCCTGAATAAATAGATAAAATTCAGTTGGTAAAGCACCTTTAATAATCATGTTAAAATTATGCACAAGCGATTAAATTTTGACACATATTTAACCGCGATTAAATTTTGACGTTTGAATTTTTGTCATTGTTAAACTGACAGAAACCATAGTGATTACGCATTATTATGGATATGAAGGAAATAATCAAATTAAGATATAAATTTGCCTATTCATCGTCGATTTGATCTAAATTTTAGTAACTATATATTACACACTACAAAGAGAAAGAATAATTGAATGTAAATATTTTTAGAAACAGAGCTGGGCAAAATACTTTTAAAAAGTATTTAAATACTAAATACTTTTCGAAAATTGAATGTATTTAAATATTAAACACTTTTTTTGAGCAAAAGGTAGTTAAATAATAAATACCTATAGTATTTAAATACTTTTGATAGTTAAATACTTTTCAACATGTATTTAAATACGTTAAAAGTATTTAAATACTTTAAAAGTATTTAAATACGTGTTGAAAAGTATTTAAATATTTCTTAAGTATTTCAATATTTTTTAAATATTTAAAATACTTCTTAAGTATTTAGATATCCCTAAAATGTAAAAATAGTAACACATGTGTATACAAGTTAAACAATTTTTCAAAATTAAATTTAAAATTCTAAATTTCCTTTTATTTGAATATTAAGCCAAATAATAAAGATGGCACAGCTTAAGCTATTGTACATGAATTATTATAAACTCCAAAGGAAACAATATATTGGTTTACAGTGTTTTATCGATATTTTGGCAAAGAAAATCTTAAAATCCATAAAATATTTTATTGATAAAATTGCGTATATTGAATATGAACTAATAGTACTATTAAAAATAGGTATACTTACTGTAATAGTAATTTATTTTTACCACAAATCACGACACAGGTACAGAGAAAACACTACTATTTGTTCCGCGCTGCAAAAAAATTGAATATTGAAATAATCGAATGGCAGGGGTGCAGCGTCTCTGTCACCCCGTCAAACCGGCTTTTTATGCATCTTGCTCAGGCCCAAAATTGCCTGGTGGATTCTCTCTTGCTCTAGCATGGGTGGTTGTTTACCTGAAGCACTACGCGTGTTCGCGTTTCAAGTAAAAACTTGGGATTTTGATAAACGTCAAAACTATGCAAAAAGTATTTACTAGTTAGAAATACATTTGAAGAAACAAAAAGTAGCTAAATACTCTGAAAGTATTTAAATGCTCTCAAAGTATTTAAATACTGTAAAACTATTTAAATATTGTAAAGTATTTACAAATTCAAATACTGCCCAGCTCTGTAGTAGAAATAATAAAAATATGTTGTTCTTCATTGTAACTTTTTTAATTCTCTAGTGAATTAAACATTTTCAATTCTCTAGTGAATTAATAGTTATTTATTGTATAAGTGTTTTAGACGAATGCAATACAACGTTTTATCCAACAACTCAATAAATATCTAATAGTTATTTACTATACAAGTGGGATAACAGTATCATTAATATACGTGTGTGTAAGTTACAAACGAGTGCGTAGCACGAGTTATGTAAGCACACAAGTATATTAATGATGCATTATCACACATGTATTGTACAAAATTTTATCTACGACTGCCTAAAATTGAGAAAAGTGCATTAAGAGAAATGTCAGATCTGTCATTTTCAAAACTATTTTAGTAGGCAAATGTCATTATGTCATTCATTTGACACTATTTCAGTTACGTAATGAAGTCATTACACAACTCAGTTGCGTAATGAAACCATTACATAACTGAGTGGTGTAATGAGCTTCATTACGTAACTGAAATAGTGTCAAATGAGTGACGTAATGCGTTACTTATCCCACTGGAGTAGATAAAAAAACATACGTTTTGTATTGACAGCCATGAAAAGTCATAGTGACAATTTGGAAAGTATCGAAATGTTATACGTTTGGCAGTACTGAAGTGTATTGTCAGTCTATGTCAAATTCGAGAGGTTAATAGGTTAAGTTTTGTTTGTTATTTGACACAGATTGACTACATTTACACGGTCCGCTAACACCGGTGTTGCAACATCGGTTGTTGTTAACACCGGTGTAAATTGTAGTGTAAATTGGGTTTAACGCCGGTTTTACTAGAACCGGTTTACTAACGCTACACCACTTTCCCAAGAGGCGTGGCGTTAGTAAGCGGGTGTAAAATGTACGTGTAAATGGATACTTTCGACTTACACCCGTTTTGAAACAGGACTACCAACATAATTGTAAAGACGGTTGGTTGTTCTGAGTCGCAGTTGTCAACCACACTAACGTCACTCCGTTGAATTGTATCAGCTGTGTTATTAATCTTGTAGGTTATAGCGGTTATGTTTATAATTTTATAATAACAGACAGTATCTGACAGAGTTACAGATGGAAAATCTCGAAGCAGTTGGTCACACTGCGACGAGGTTTTAGATAACACCACGCTAACACCGACGTACACTTTAACGCCTTTACAACACCCCTTGTGTAAACGCACGCTTTACACGAGTTTTAATAACAACGGTTTAAGTAATACCAGCGTTAAATTGCCGTGTAAATGTAGTCATTGACGCAAAACTTAACCTACAACCGAATATTGACGAAGCGTTTGCTTTTTATTTAAAATTTGCCATGTAAAACCCTATCTTGCTTCCATTTTTGTACTAGTGCAAATATGAATCGAAAAGTGTACAGTTGCCAAGGTAATTGGTGAACATCCCGAAATGACTTACTTTTTATACAAAATTATTTGACAATATGGCGTCTTATTCGTGTGGTTGGAGAAAAAAAAATCTTTTTTTCTACGACCACTACTAAAACTAGGCGTCTTAGCGCTAGCTTTTTTTACTAAAAGTGACATTTTATAAATCAGCGTGTTAAAAGTGAAATCAGCTGTTTACTTTTAGCCCATGTGCCAAAAGTACACAGCTGTAGTGGAATTTAGAATTTTGAACTAGAAGTGAGGTTATAAAGTTGTTCTAGTTACTTCTTTCGTTAGAGGTAAAGTGTTTTTTAAATAATTAAAGCATTATGTAATGAATAAAGTAAAATGTGTACATTTATAATTACCTTTGATAACTAACTTTGACAGCTACTGGCTGCAGAAACATTCACCTGCGCATCAAGGCCATCTCTTTATTGTGACATAAATTATAACTGTCATAAATGCAAACCTTTGTTAAATCGACATTGATGAATTAATAACAGTAAATTTAAGACCGTAGAAAGAATATTGTTTGCAAACTCGTGCGAAAAGAGCAATTTTTTTTGTAAATAATTGGTTTATAACATTTTATTGTACTAGCGAAACGGAGTGATGCTGAGCGTCGAAGTATTCTTGGAAAGCACAGAAGGGCGCTTTTCTCGGGTGGGGGGTACCGTATATTTTCAGATTTACTTTTGCATCCGACTGCACAGCAAAACCCCATATCTGAAGCAAAGTTTTTGAAATCGGCAAATTTCTTTAATCCTTGTCAGCTTACCGTTAATAAAATATAGTTGTAGTTGTTTTTAAAAATTATGATCGGTTTTTAACTATGTACTCGCACTTTAACCGATTATTATTGAATGAATGGCAAATCAATATTTGTATAAATGCGACTCTGACATTTTAGAAATTTAAATGTTACGTTAGTGTATATAAAGCGACTGTACTCAGTTTCAGAGCCAGTGTATATAGGAGAGTACCGCCATTCTTTGAGCCGTGAAAATGCCGCCAATTTTGTTCCATTCAGCAACTGATTGAGTTATATCTAAAATTACTTCGACACGAAGTGTACGAAGTATTGAAAATCCCTCATATCGAAAACCACTCTTAGTCAAATATCTCTAACATTCGAGCCAACCGACTAATGAACCCACTATATCAAATCTCCGTCTCGGCGGTGCGGATCTTTTGGTGAAGATCCCAGCCCACTAGATCAATCCCCCGTATTGGGGGGTGCCTAAACGTGCTGTGCGGGGGATGTATGTTCGTATGTGTACACGATTCCGGTCGCCAGGAACCTTCCTGAAGCCTTGGATCGTTTTCATACGATAGGTCCTCCGAAAATGAAGGCAACATCAACTTTTGAGCTAGGGTCGTCGGCAAAAAAATGTTTTTTGTTTTTGTTTTTTTTTTATAAATAACTGGTTAATAGCATTTCATTGTATTAGCGAAACGGAGTGATGCTGAGTATCGAAGTATTCTTGGAAAGCACGGAAGGGCGCTTTTCTTGGGTGGGGGGTACCGTATATTTTTACTTGAAATTGGCAAGACTGAACCTATATGAAATGAAAGAAGATAAAATTTCCTACATTTTATGTACTTGAGGTTTTTTTCTCCGGCGAATCGTTCAGCTGCGAGAGCGCCGCGAAGTTATAGTCTAGTCAAATGATAGAAAATAGGGGAAAGATTTGGTGGAGATTTGATATTTGGTACCTATACAGAGAGATTTTTCTTACTACGAACACGGCAGACAATATGTCGAGAATTTAACTTTGAAAGTTCGCGTATTTTGTCAGTAGATAATATCTGCTGTCATTTCTATCTTAAAATCGATAACTACGAAAGCAACGGATCAGTGCAAATTGTAAAATGGTATTATCAGGGTCCAACGGTCCGGGAAATTCAAAATTCTTTTACAACATTTGAAAATAGGCGTTATTTATCGTTATCAACGTTACATGGAGTTATTTCAAATTTTGGAAACTTTGGATGTGTTTCTCCCCAAAAGCACAAAAGCTCTAATGTTCCCAATTTATTTATTTAGCGTATGGCTTGTTTGGCCGGGAGTCCCGGGTCTGTGACCCGAGATGTTCGGCCGCCGACTGTATGATATATATGATATATCATGTGTATATTGTATGTACATGTGTTGTGTGTGGTCAGGTTACTCTTTCCCATAGACCAGTATTCCGGGAAGAGCGCCGTTAATTCTATCCCAACGGCGAATGGTGACCGAGCCCGATACCGATCCAATGGACTGCGGAAAATTTCCGCCTATCCATGGATTCGAACCGAGGACTTGCTTAGTGCAAGCCTGATGCTCTACCACTGCGCCACGCGGTCGTAATGTTCCCAATGACGACAGACCAAAGAAGTTTGCATTACCGCTAATCCAGACTATTTATTTAACATGATTCTATGATACTGCTTACAAACTAAGTTAAAATTTGGTAGGCTATCTGCAAGTCCCGTGGGGGTGTCGAAATAGCCAATGAAACGTTCGGTAACTTTGGCGTGGAAAACTAAAAATGTTAAGGTTCTCACGAACGGTGCTCTGTCGGCAAAGGTTTTATTGGGGGTGCAAATGCCATAGCCTCTTAGGGTAATAAAGTTATAAACTTAAGAACTGCATTGAACGTGCTTCTGAATAATTTTGGAGAACTGCACAAACCGTGAGAACATTTTGAATTTAACTGAAACGTTGCAAACTACAAAAATACATCTATTTAATTAATATTAAAACTAGAGTCCAACAGGTTGTTCAGAGTACTAGCACTAATACGTTTCTATGATCGCTTAGGATATTGTTTAGCGCAAGAAGGCAGGCTCTTTGAACAAGAGCTAATTTAAACTTCTTGAATTTTTTTGTTTGAAATAAAAATAGTTTTATGTTTGTTTGCAAAAAAAATTAAAAAAAGATAAATGAAACCCATTCTAGAGATATTCAACTGGAAAATCATCTATCTCACATCAATACACATTAAAAATGTAATAAAAATGTAAAGTTTGGAAAAGATCGTTAGAGCTATTTTTGAAAAAATCTAAAAAAACTGCAAAATCACAAGTATAAACACCATACTTCTGGTTATGTGATTTTCTTCAAAAGCTTACTGTCGCATCTAGATAGTACACAAAACTATATGAAGTTTCAACGTCATACCTCTTTTCGTTTTTGAGATATTCTGTTCACAGACAGACAGACAGACACACAGACCAATACACAAAAACATGTTTTTGGGTTCGGGGGACTCTAAAACGTGAAGATCTGTTGAAAACTCAATTTCAAATTTTTGGGGTAAATCCAATACTTCCTTTATTGTAAAAGGAAGTAAAAATGTATTTGTACTTGTATTTGACACATTCCAGATCACAAAAATGTGTTCTAATACATTTAAGTGTACTCGAGTACATATCTGTGTACTTGAATAAATTTTCGTGTACTCGAATACATTTTCAGATACAGTCCTATTTCACTTTTACCAATTATCTCCAAACTTTTCGAGAATCTGCTTTTAAAAAGATTAAAACCAACAATTAAAAATAAAAGCTTGATACCAAACCATCAATTTGGGTTCCGGCAGCAACATAATACAATTGACCAGGTACATCGTATAGCGAATGCTATCGAGGAGGCATTGGAGGGAAAGGAAATCTGCTAGGCAGTATTCCTAGATTTTGCCCAGGCTCTTGACAAGGTCTGGCACGAAGGATTGATAAGTAAATTAAACAAGATCCCGCCAACGCATCATGTATATTTATTGAACTTATACGTTACTAGAAGGATATTTCGAGTAAAACAAGTAGATGAGTATTCCCAGTTCTAAGATATAAAGGCTGGAGTGCCCCAAGGTAACGTTTGGGCCCAGTGCTTTATCTCCTGTATACGCATGGTATTTCAACAAAAAACCACATTACCATGGCCACTTTTTCCGATGACACGGTAATATTAGCGGTTGGCAGAGAAATAACAGTAGCACTAGAAAATTGTGATAAAATAACCGTCTGGACCCGTGACTAGGGGTGGGCGATATTAAAATTTACATATCGATATTCGATATCAGAATTATATCGATATTTATCGATATATCGATATATCAATATTTATCAATATATCGATAAATATCTTAAAAATACCGATATATCTATAAATATCGATATTCGATATATCGGTATATCGATATATCGATATGTCGATATGTGATATTTCCATATATCGATATATCGATATGGAAATAATATCGATATTTATCGATATATCGTCCACCCCTACTGCTGAGTGCTGAAATATTATGTAGAATTCTCCGATGTCAAAAAGTGTAGCATAAACTAGGCCGTCGCCCCAGAAATATGACTCAGCGTCCCGTGCGACAGCATTGCAGAACGACCTTGGAGACAGCTGCATGAGACGGCGTGAGTCAGTCTTCCAGAACATTCCAGAAACGACCTTGCGCGTGACACGTCAGAGTTGCCAGAAAGGTCGAGCGAACTCTAGACGTTTTCCAGAAGGAACTATCTGGCAATATAAATACTCGCGAGCGGGAATAGCTGGCAGTTCTCCCGCAGTCCTGGGTTCAATCGGAATTAGCGTAGAGCCGTGTAGAGCTCCCACATAAATAAAAGCCCGTGTGTACATATAACTATTGACATAAATAACCATATAAATATAACCATATAAATAGGAAGAAATCGTTAGTGTTAAGAGTGAAATAAATAAATAGTTGAAGTTTAACCAGTGTAAATATTAAATAAATGTATCGATAGAAATAGCGCCTGTAGTTTAAGTAATTTGTAATCGGCTCTATAATTCTCGTGTGTTTGTAAATAATAATAATTAATCTAATTGATGTAAATAAATGTTTAATACAAGAAGCGTTGTTATAATTTTTAAATAGCCCGAACGTTAAAAACGTAACAGTGGTGTTAGGTGTGCGGGTTTTGTGTCGGGTTTTGTACTGTGTTATACCAGGGGCTATATAAAAAATTATTGAACAAACGTTAAAATAAATAAATTGTTAACAAATGCCGGTAAAACGACGTCAGATAAATAAATTGTAGTGTATAGAGTTGGATGCGTTTGACGAGCAGCAAGATGGAAGCCCGACTAAGCCAACTTTTGCAAGAGTTGAAAGTTGGCCAAGGCAAGGCAGAGAAGGCGCAAGAAAAGGCAGAAAAAACGCTAGAGGTTCTTGAGAAAGTGCTGGAAGCCGGGCTGCAAGCCGCGCTAGAGGATCTTAAAGATAAGTTTGAGGAACAGCGAAAAGCCGCGAAAGCACTTAAAGAATGGCTGAAGGCCGAGCAAGAAAAAACAGTCCAAAAACTTAAGGAATTGAAAGCCGGCCGAAAGAAGGCAGAAAAATTTGAGGAAAAATTGAAAGCCACTCAAGAAAACCTCAAGGATGAACTTAAGGAAGAATTGAGAGCCGGCCGAAAGAGGATCTTGAAAGGACTAGAGGATCTTAATAATAAGCGTGGGGAACAGCCGGGAGCCGGGCAGGAAGCACAGGAAGAGCTGAAAGTCGGGCAGGAAGAACTGGAAGCCGCAGAAGAGAAAGTAGTCCAAAAGCTTGATGGGAAAATAAATGGAAGAGTTTGGTCTCTGCTGTTGGATACTGGAGCGACGAAGTCCATCGCTAGGTCCGACGTAGTAAGGGACGAGGGTCAGCTGCTGCACAACAAGACACGCCTTCGCACTGCCACGGGGGGCGCGGTGACCACACATGGGGAAACTGATTTGAAGATTGGGAATCAAACCCTCAAGCATCGGGACCTGATGGCTGACAGTGCTGACGAGTACATCCTGGGAGTGGATGTTATGGATAAGGGTGAGCGCGTTTTGGACCTGAGACGCGGCGATTTGCACGTGGGTGGGGAGGAGCTTTCCCGACACCCAGGAGGAGAGATCGTGGCACAAGTGGTATGGGCGGAATTTGTTATTCTGCAGGGACGAACCGAGAAGGTCGTGGATGCATACCTGGATGGTAATCTCCGGAGCAACGTGGTGCGCGTGGTTGAGCCCGATTATGCTAACATTGCGGACGAGTGCATCCTGGGAATGGATGCTATGGATAAGTGTGAGTGCGTTTTGGACCTGAGACGCGGCGAGTTGCACGTGGGTGGGGAGGAGCTTTTCCGACACCCAGGAGGAGAGATCGCGGCACAAGTGGTATGGGCAGAAGATGTTATTCTGCAAGGACGAACCGAGAGGGTCGTGGATGCATACCTGGATGGCGATCTCCGGAGCAACGTGGTGCGCGTGGTTGAGCCCGATTATGCTAACATTGCGGACGAGTGCATCCTGGGAATGGATGTTGTGGATAAGTGTAAGTGCGCTTTGGACCTGAGACGCGGCGAGTTGCACGTGGGTGGGGAGGAGCTTTTCCGATACCCAAAAGGAGAGATCGCGGCACAAGTGGTATGGGCGGAAGATGTTACTCTGCAAGGACGAACCGAGAGGGTCGTGGATGTATACCTGGATGGCGATATCCGGGGCAACGTGGTGCGCGTGGTCGAGCCTGATGCCTGATGGCGAGAAGCTCACTCATGGTATCCTGGTAGGGAAGACGTTGGTGACGACTGGGCTTGGGGTCTCAGTAAGGATGGTGAACATCAGCAGGGAACTGGCAACCATCAGGAGGAACACAATACTGGGAAGGGGCATGAGCCAACGAGAACGGAAGAAGATAGAAGATCTGGTGGCCCGGTACCAAGACATCGTCGAGGGCGTAGATCATCGCAGCGGCCGTACTGACGTAGGAAAACATAAATCATTCGAGTTTGGCAGAAGAGTCTTGCTGAGGACCGACCATGCTGCTCTGAGATGGCTACTGCAGTGCAAGAACCGTGAAGGACAGATGGCTAAGTGGATCGAGCGCCTACAAGAGTACGAATTGGAAATAAATAATCGGCCTGGCACAACCCACCGCAACGCCGATGCGTTATCCAGGAGGCCCTGCCCTGCGGACTGCGGCCACTGTTCGAAACTGGAGAGTCGTGCGGTACTTATTAATCGTACCACTGTATGTATGTAGTCGACGGCTCGTGGGAGTCAGACGAGTTGCAGAGCAGCCAGGAGAACGACCCCGATTTAGGCTCGGTTATAGCCGGGAAGCAGGATGACCGTCGACCTACCTGGAAGGAGGTCTCCGCCACCAACGCATCGGTGAAGACTTATTGGGCGCAATGGGACTCCTTGCAGCTGGACAGCAACGTCCTGACCAGAATCTTGGAAGATGAGGACGATAGGGCAACGAGATCACAATCGATGGTTCCAAGGACTGGAGTGGCCGGGGATCTGCGCCACCTGCCTGATGGCTCCTCTGGGGGACGCTTTGGATCGAAGAAGACGTTGCAGAAGGTCCGAGAAATGTTCTACTGGGCGAGCTGCGAAGATCACGTCCGAGAGTGGTGCCGGAGGTGCAAAGCCTGCGCTACAGGAAACGGACCGGTTGGAAGACGTAGAGCTCCGAGGTGACAGTATAACGTCGGTGGTCCGTTCGAGGGGATAGCCATTGACATCGCCGAACCATGCCCCGAAACCGAAGCGGGAAATAAATACCTTTTGGTGTGTATGGGCTACTTCACCAAGTGGCCCGAGACGTACGCCCTTCCGAATCAAGAGGCCGGTACTGTCGCTGATGTTCTGGTGATGGAGTGCTTCCGCCGTCTTCGAGTCCTCCTGGAGTTGCGTTCCGACCAGGGCCGGAATTTCGAGTCTGGACTGTTCCGGAACGTCTGCAATCTACTGGGGATACGCAAGACCCGGACCACTGCCCTCCATATTCAATCGGACGGCATGGCGGAAAGGATGAACGGAACCATGGGGAAGCATCTGTCCACGGGGGTTTCGGAGCATCAGCGTGACGGGGGCCAGTACATGCACCTGTTCCTGAGGGCATACCGATCGGCAGTACAAGAGACAACCGGCATCCCGATCGAGGTCTGCTGTTGCAGCCCCTTGCGAGGCATCGAGCCCACGGCGGACTGCTACTTCTTCAACCAGCCCGTGTGCAAGAAGGGCACCGCCTGTAAATACCGCCATCAAACCCCCACAAGAGCGAGTGACAGGCACCCGACGCAACTCGTTCTGGGACAGAACGAGCTAAGGTGGGGGCAGTGTAACGATCGTGGGGCTAGGCCGTCGCCCCAGAAATATGACTCAGCGTCCCGTGCGACAGCATTGCAGAACGACCTTGGAGGCAGCTGCATGAGACGGCGTGAGTCAGTCTTCCAGAACATTCCAGAAACGACCTTGCGCCTGACACGTCAGAGTTTGCCAGAAAGGTCGAGCGAACTCTAGACGTTTTCGAGAAGGAACTATCTGGCAATATAAATACTCGCGAGCGGGAATAGCGGGCAGTTCTCCCGCAGTCCTGAGTTTAATCGGAATTCGCGTAGAGCCGTGTAGAGCTCCCACATAAATAAAAGCCCGTGTGTACATATAACTATTGACATAAATAACCATATAAATAGAAATAGTGTTAAGAGTGAAATAAATAAATAGTTGAAGTTTAACCAGTGTAAATATTAAATAAATGTATCGATAGAAATAGCGCCTGTAGTTTAAGTAATTTGTAATCAGCTCTATAATTCTCGTGTTTTATAAACACATTTTTTAAGAAAAAGTCACTTTTTTTAAATGGCACCTACCAAGGGCCATCTTGCCAATAAACAGAAAATTTAATTACCAATCTAACGATATGCATCATGCACTACTTTATCTTTATCTAAAATTGAAGAATAATTAATTAATTATTTTTTTAAAAATTTTTGTGTAATACGTAAGCAGATTCGGCAGTGCTGTTGTATGTAATTTGAGTCCTAGACGGCGAAAAACATAAAATATATAGGAAAAATCAAAGTTAGTGGTATTTCAGGTAAAACCATAAGTCGGCCATTTTGTTTATATTGGTATGTCATTCCAAAATTATGTCTAGTATCCTTGTATCAAATTTCATCCAAATTCATTCATAAGTAACGGAGATAGAGGCATGGCCCTGGTCTCATTGCCACGCGGTATATGTATTAGCGGTAATATGGAGATATCGATAATTATGGCGATATCAATAATTATAGGGTAAGCGATAAATAACGATATTCGATAAATATCGATATCAGATATTTCCATATTCGATACATATGGATATTCGATATTTCGATATATCGATATTCGATAAATATCGATATATTGATATTCGATATTTCGATATTCGATAAATATCGATATATCGATATTCGATAAATGGCATGGCACAGTGCAGCATTCAGCAGTATTTAGCGACTACTTGATAAGCAAGTGCAATCCTTGTTTTCATGCGGTTTTACCATGGGAAATTATAAGTGAAGTAATAACAGAAGAGCACCGTCTGTATAAAGAAATAATAGACGTTAAACGTTAAAGTGTTTGAATAAATAACTATAACGGCAAGATTTAGTAGAATTTGAACCGTTAGGTGCCATTGTACATTATTGTTTTTGCAGAAAGATTCAAGTACTCGTATGTCATATTCTGCATTAAATATGCGAAATAGGCAAATTGCATAAATCTATAAAATAATATCTATTGTTTAGTACAATAATTTAGTAAAATTCCCTTCCATTCAGTATTGCAACGATCAGTATTACTGGATGTTAATCTTGACGATTTTAAAATTTCTTGAATACAGTCGTGTAGCCTATGCGTGTAGGCCACTTATTCTGTCAGTATACAAGAACGATGTCATAGCAATAAGCGCACTGGGTAACTGTAATAATGGCATCCCGCTTTATTCCACTGCAAAGAGTGGGAAATAAAGTTGTGCTACATATAATCGACCCGCGTTGCCGCAAACAAAAACTAAACACCGAGTCCAATCCCCTTAATGAGGCGCATTTTTACGGGTGGATTGGAGTCGAACGATCATTGAATCAAAAGTAAATCGAATTCGAATTGAATGTGTAAACCCATTTTAGACTAGGTCGTTCGGCGGAGTTTTCGATTCAATCAAAGTAGAGACACACTCTACTTTTGTCGTATGACTTTTCTCAAAAGTACGTCGAATGACCGTAATTGAAAGTGTAAACAACTTGGATCAAGTTGTTTGCAAATTTTAGCGGCGAGAGTCAACTAGTCCGTGTAGATGCCACGTAGTTCTTTGTGATGAAAAACACGTGTTGATTTGTTTCATTTAATAGAATTTTATTGACGGAAAAATCATTTAACATGGCATAAAAATGTACAGATGCTGATATGAGTAAATTCTTAGAAATCTGTTACAGCATAAAAGCGACATTACGACACAACCGTCAGTTAGTTAGTACCTGCAAAGTACTTTACGACAAAATCGGGAAAACTACACAGATCCGTTGCCCCAAATTACGATGGGCTGTAACACAAGGGTCCGGCTATTAGGGATGCTCAGCGAGAAGGTGTGGGCTATTTACAACCTTAGAATTAGGGCATCGGTCCGGTAGACGAGGTAGAGATCTTAAAATTGATAGCGCCACCACATTCAGAATGAATGGGGGTAAAATTAACAACAAATCAACACAGTTAAGCCGACTTGAATGTGGAAGTAGTAGCCCCAACTTTCCACTACTGCCTTGGCACGACCTTGAGGTACCGACGTTACAGCTGATATAGACCTACCTTTCGTGGCATCAACTTACTCTTATCTGATTTCCTGTACAGAAGACAAAAGAAACAGCATGCAAACACCAATAAAAAACGTATAAACCAGTAACAAAGGACTCTGTTGAAATAATAAAGTATTGAAATGGTCTTTAGCCCGTTACACAACTCTGCTTGCAGAATCAATAATTTAAAGCAAGTCAAATAAATCACAGAGCTGGGGTAAGCAGGCAACTGCAAGAAGTCATAGTAGAAATTTTAATTCACGATTGCATCGGTCAATCATTGCCGATATTAATTGCGATTACTTTAGAATGTATGGCAATAAGGCAGAGCTCAAATCGTAAGTTAGATTCACAGTTTTATCAATTAACATAAATTAAGAAGTTGGTGCAAAGTAAAGCCAATAAATAATTCAACAAATCTATCACCAAAGGGATTTATTACATGCAGGTTAATTAAATTTACATGTCAGTATAATTAAATAAGTATAGTTCTATGAACTTTTTAAATAGAGGTAAGAAGGACAGAATGCCCAATAAAGTGCAAAAAGAGCACAATACTAGATCGAATAAGGCTAAAAGAAAATGGAGCAGTAATATTTGAAGATTTGTGAAAATAAGACAGGTTTTATAAAACTGCAAGAATATCACACTACAGGAAATGGACAAGATTTGTGTTTATAAAAATAAGTCAGTGTAATGACACAAGTGAACAAATAATTAAAATAAAAACTTTGTGAGTGGCGCTAGAACTTAGATAAATTGCAAACATGAACAAACAATAATTTAGAAATAAGAATATGTACAGTTTTATTAATTAAGTTGTAAATTTAGATTATAAATAACTGCATTGTGTTCAGTTAACATCCGTTTTTATATAGCCAGATAGGCAATTGTTGTTAACGAACGCGAGGAGAAACAATTGAAATAAATTATTAGATACCAAGCTTAATTTGTGTCTCCAAATTATTTAACTGTTAACCTATTTACAATCAAAATAATAAGAAAATAATTACACCATCGTGTTACTTAAAATTTGGAGTATAAGTGAACGTGTGGGCAACGTTTTCCACGATCAAAAATTATTTCATTACTAAAGCCAGTTTCCGAGCGTGAGTCGTGGGGCCATCTGGAATTTACGAGGTTCGACTACAACTAAACCAGGGGAGCTAGTCCAGAGATGACAACTGCGAGGCATCGTGGGGAGCTGCAGCACCAAGGTCAGCATCATCTACATCGCAGGCAGAGACTTCCAGAGAAGATCCAGCTTAAGGCTTCTTACCGAAGATCGAATCGACCACCTAGAAATTTTAAGGTATCGTAAAAACGTCATTGATAGCTTGAGGAGCCGGGAATGTATGTACCAGCGAGACGTTGCCATTTCGAGTAAGCAGCCGGCATATCCTAGTCTCCAGACAAATTATTTACCCAATAAATAACCAAATTAGAATTGTGAGAGGTTATTGGAGCGGATAACATCTGAATTCACGCAAGCCGCGTCCTTTTACGTCATGAAACAAAGAACACTGGAAACAAAAGAGAGATTAGCCCGCGAAATTACCATAAATTGAATAAATACCTGATAATTTGTTCATAGATTTGCTTTTGAATTCACTGTAATTACACAAAAACGAACCGCACATTAAATCTATTTGTTGATGGATTAAATTTGACAACGCAGTAAGAGTTTGCGCGTTGCTACTTCTAAATTTCACAGCCCAGTGGCGTAACACGGGGATTTTTAATTTTGAACAAAGGGGTGAACCTAACCTGATTTGAGTTTTCAATGCCTACCGAAAAATAGAGCTAGCCATAACTTATTAACTTGCAGATGTGCGCAATACATAAAGGGCAAAATACTGATTTAATGAACCCATTGATACGCTTTATTATTTATTTTAATTAGTAAGAATTTTATTTTAAAATAAAAATATGTGTAGGGTATTTATTTATTAAATTATAAATCTTAAATCATAATAATAATATAACATATATCCTTTACAGTATAATGCATAGCAAAGAACATGAAATGTTTACTGGTTACAATTCAAACTGATCAACAAAAGGGGTTAGTTTAGTTAGATGGTAACTTTTAAACTAAGCACAAATGACAAAAATGGTAATGTTTACTTGTCAACGCAAAACAACTCATCAACAATGTTCACTTAAATTTCCAACGCAAGGCGACATATAAACATTAAAATTTGACGTTAATTCACTTTAAAACGGTAAGGTCTGTTTGACATCTCGCCCTTTAAATGAGAAAGCATAGCTTGACGGAAGTTCACTTCAACAAATCACTTTAAATTTAAAGGCTAACAATTTACCTTGATAGGAAATCAGAATGATAGACTGATTACTGTATGGTCCTCATCACCTCCGCATGTCGCATCCCTCAGGTCGGTGCCACAAATATAAGAAACGACTGGAAACTCCTCAAGGTCTTCAAGCAAGTGTGACGATACAAATCCAAGGAAGGGAAGAAAATGAAGCATCATTCAACTGGTAGTTGCGGATCGAAACTTGGTAACTTCACTGCGATAATGGTTTAGCGTCCACGGGATTTTTCATTTGATAATCCGCCATTGGCGTACATTTAGAGATACCAGCTCTACGGTAACGAAGAACCCTTGGCCAAACCCTTTTTTTACGACACTACTTCACTGACTTGACGACGGCAACAATGGAGTTTCGCATTTTAAACAATTTCGACTTACGACTTTTTACGCGGCGAGGCCAGGCCTCGCCGGGAACTAACGAGCGACCCCCAGTGCACGATCTAAGCGCCGGACGATGATTAATGCTTTTCGCTAAGATCTCAGAGGCCAAAATGAATTGCGCAACTGCCACTTATTGGTCCTTGTTCCACTTGTAGCAAAACGCTCGGGACGAAAATGATGAAACATGACTTTGTTTAAGCCGGTTAAGTCATGCAATCGCCTGGCTGGAACTAGGAACTCATTAAGACGCAACCACAGCAAATAGCATCACCCATGCAGAATACGAGGGCAGAACGAACTTGCTTTGTCAAACAAGCTTACGGGGAATTGTATAAAGAAACTGATGAGTTAGTTAATATTTGAAAAGTGAGCAGAAGAAAGGTTCGCATGGAGTCAAATTTTGATAACATTATTCAACTACGAATTTAGCTTAACTTATGCGGAAAATACAGGGACGTACTAGCTCCGGGAAAATTATTCTAACAAATCGTCCATTCTCAGATGATTTCGATAGTTCTCTGGATCTTCTGGAAGTATAACTTTTTCATAAGCTAATTTGATACACCAAGGGAATCTCTTCTTCAAATCCACTTTCTTAATATTTCCTCTTGAACTGCACGAAATACTATTTGCACTCCCACTTTTATTATTTCACTTGACGCCATTTTAAATTTTAACTATCGCTTCAATGCGATTGCCTGGTGTAAACCTTTCTTCATGACTTCATGTTCGACCTAGTTGAACGACCCAAGCTATTCGACTCCAATCGACCAGTGAAAACGCGCTTTTATAGTGATCACGTCAACCGAGAGGCCACACAGCTACTGATAAATGACGGTTCAACCCGAAGACTGAAAAGGAAAAGGCCTTGTAATCTAGTGCAGTGACTGATAACAAAAGCAGAGTATAGTGTATACCGTGTCAGTGATATTCATTAACACAACCTCTTAGACACCAATGGGTGAATAATAGTTTTTAATCCTTCTCTCTTCTATTCAAATGTAAATTAGTGGTTGGTCTAAGTGACCAGCTTTAATTACTCACAATAATAATAATAAAAAATAATACACGTCACATTTTCGAGTACTCGAGTACATTGCACTACGCAATAAGTACATTTTTATGCGAGTTTAGACATGTGAGCGACAGGTGTTCAACAACTGGCTGTCGCCAGTCGCCAGAAAAACAGCTGCTTAGCATTATCGGCTGTGATATAATTCTTTTCATTTGTCATGCTGGTGAATAAACCACGTTGCTATGCTCTCACAGATGACAATTTTGAAAAACTTACTATTTTGAAAGCCAATAATATATATACCGGGTGACAATGAGACTAGGGTCATGCTTGTATCTTCTTTATTTATGAATCGATTTGGATACACTTTTATACCAAGATACTAGACATAAGTTCTGATTGGCCGATAGATATATAGTCAAAATGGCTGACTTTCGGTTTTACTGGAAATGATACCAACTTTGATTTTTTAAATGAAACACCCTGCATATTTTATGTTTTTCTGAATCTACGAGTCAAACTACGTATAATAGTCTTACCAAATTACAAAAAAATAATTTTGTCAATTTTAATTTTTTACCATAGAAGGCCTTGATTTGGAAAAATCTATTCCGATTGACTCTAGCAACTCTTAATAATAGCTATTTTATCAATAAGATCAATAACAAACCTTTAATAAAAGAACAAAATTTGCTACACACATTTTTTAGTTTCAGATAAAGATAAAGCAGTGCATGATGCATATCGTTAGATTGGTAATTACATTTTCTATCTAATGGCAAGATGGCTCTTAGTAAGTGCCATTAAAAAAAGTGAATTTTTCTTAAAAAACGGGTTTAGCAAATTATATTCTTTTATTAACGGTTTGTTATTGATCTTATTGATAAAATAGCTATTATTAAGAGTTGCTAGAGTCAATTAGAATAGATTTTCCCAAATCAAGGCCTTTTATGGTAAAAAATAAAAATTGAAAACAGTTTGACTATATCTATCGGCCAATCAGAAATTATGTCTAGTATCTTGGTATAAAATTTTATCCAAATTGATTCATAAATAAAGAAGCATGGCCCTGATCTCATTGTCACCCGGTATATATAGATTGGAAAATATAGGCTCAAGACACAGATGAATGGAAGCAGATTCTTGATTTGGTCAAGGTCTGCATAACGCTGTATAACGAATGTATAAAATATAGTCATTAGGTAATGAAAATTCCAAATTTTTCAATTTGGAGGGCATCTCTCTCGACGCAATCAGTCATTTCCACATAATCACGAAATTTGAGGGCTTAGGCTGTCGTGTCGAGTCTCATTTCTAACAACCTAATTCTTACAAATACGCATGCGTAAGCCTGAGTGATATTTCTGTCTAGACAGGAGTGACTTTATTCGAACCAAGGTCGAGGCACACGAATGCCAGATGTTCGGTAATAGAAGGGTGGTAGAAATGAGGGCCGACACGACTACCTGAGCCCCCAAAGTTTGTGACTGAAAAACAATAATTCGTCATAATGAAAATATAATTTTCAATTAATAATAATCGAAAAATTGTTGAAGCAGAACGTTTTTTCGTCTTTCGCTTCAATTTGCGCTGCTCTAGCTCAGAATAAATGTGACTTACAGAAAAATCTATTTTGTTGTAAATGATATTCTTGATAAGATGACAATAGGCATATTGGTCGGTTTTCGTGACTTCTTAATTTTTCTCATTGTACTTGATATGTCTGCGATACTTACTAGTAAGTAGGTATTTAATTATAAAGCCTTGAACGTTAAATCTTCAACAACTTAGGATACATATCAGTGGGTAATTTTATTTGAAAATACTGAACATGTGAGTAAATATATAAAAGAAATAGCAGAAACATCAAGCCACTGCACTGTCATAATGAAAATATAATTTTCAATTAATAATAATCAAAAAATTGTTGAAGCAGAACGTTTTTTCGTCTTTCGCTTCAATTTGCGCTGCTCTAGCTCAGAATAAATGTGACTTACAGAAAAATCTATTTTGTTGTAAATGATATTCTTGATAAGATGACAATAGGCATTTTGGTCGGTTTTCGTGACTTCTTAATTTTTCTCATTGTACTTGATATGTCTGCGATACTTACTAGTAAGTAGGTATTTAATTATAAAGCCTTGAACGTTAAATCTTCAACAACTTAGGATACATATCAGTGGGTAATTTTATTTGAAAATACTGAACATGTGAGTAAATATATAAAAGAAATAGCAGAAACATCAAGCCACTGCACTGTCATAATGAAAATATAATTTTCAATTAATAATAATCAAAAAATTGTTGAAGCAGAACGTTTTTTCGTCTTTCGCTTCAATTTGCGCTGCTCTAGCTCAGAATAAATGTGACTTACAGAAAAATCTATTTTGTTGTAAATGATATTCTTGATAAGATGACAATAGGCATTTTGGTCGGTTTTCGTGACTTCTTAATTTTTCTCATTGTACTTGATATGTCTGCGATACTTACTAGTAAGTAGGTATTTAATTATAAAGCCTTGAACGTTAAATCTTCAACAACTTAGGATACATATCAGTGGGTAATTTTATTTGAAAATACTGAACATGTGAGTAAATATATATAAGAAATAGCAGAAACATCAAGCCACTGCATTTGATGGTTTACGGATTCGTGTCTAACCGCTGTCGATCGGCATGCGCCAGCCGCTTGCCTTCCCTCGTGGACCCAGCTGTATGCAGCACGAAATTCCAAAATATTTATTGAAATTAGACAACACCATTTACTATTCAAGAATAGTCAGAGAAAGCTGACGCCCACAAACTAATCCTAACCTTTACCTTGGGCTAGTTAATTGCCTTATTTAAGATAACAGATCTTTGCCTGGAAAAGAATATATTTTTTCTTTCGTAGGTTCGTAATTTGCTTCAAGTAAGAGCTTTACGTACAAGTTGTTGTGAAATTAAGAGAGAAAATTATGTTTATTTCACCTTTTATTTCAGCGCTATCTTAAATTACCACATTACTGATCATCCACATTTTTTTAAAAGCACAACTTTAATTTTTGGAGATTCAAGTAAAGCACCTCATTGATTGTATATTAATTATTATTATTTAATTAAAAGTGCACTGTTTCTATACTTACAGTCTGTAGTTTGTCATAAATATGAACTAACCTAGGTATATTGTATAGAAGTGTTTCCTGATGTTGGTATTATTCATTTTTATTTTCAAAAAAGTTAAAAATAAGATAACACAATTATCGATCACGCAATTACTTCGTGTAATAAATATAAACAAACAGTTATCACTATTTATTTTTATTATGTTAAAAATTATTAATACAATTGAAATTAAATTATACTAGTATTAAAAACCGTAGACATTGTTCTAAATGCTTATTAGCATACATAAGTAAAAGTTATGCTGAAATCTGAAATATAGTAAAACTTCAAAGTAAATGCAGGTTGTAATTGTAATGTTATTTTTCATAAAAGAAGCCAATTATTTGAATTAAATATTTAAAAAAAAATTAAATAATAGAAATTTTGCGCCTTTTTACTAGGCAATGAAGACAACAAGTATATTTTTAACCTGTTTGATTTAGAAGTCAATATTTAAGGTTTTGGTTTCTGGTTAATATTTACGAATGAAAAATAGCAAAAGTGAACATTCATGCGCAAACACTATTTTATCAAATTTGACTAAAGGGCCGAGTCCCCATTTCGTCGATGTTCTGTACATTGCGTCATTAGAGATTCTCCTGTAAGGCATGTAATGTTTATTAAAACATAATAGCCTAAATGAGCGCCAGCGTAGCTCAATGGTTAGAGCATTGGACTGCGGTGCGGAAGTCTGGAGTTCAAATCCCCAGATCGATGCCTGGCGGGCGGCCTACCCAGTCGCTTTAAATAATTGGGGATCTGCGTTCGAAAGAACAATGGGTAATAATGCGGTTGTCTAATGCGTGATGCTCACCATATCACCACCTGTCATGAATTTGACACGCGACAGCCGGGTGTGAAAGCGAGGATACGGAAGCTCTGACCTTCCGCCTTGCAGGCCAAGCTCCTTCATGGGGTGTTATAGTGCCTCACCATTATTAATAGCCCAAATGACATACTGAAGGGTAAGAACATTTGCACAGTTTGGTTAAGATTATATAACATATATTTCTCTATAGTTTAAAAAAAATAAATATAACGTTTGAAAAAAAATTGCAATAAAGTTTACCGATAGGAAACTTTTAAGTATTAGTACATATCTAGCTATATATTGGAACGCTCATATAAAGTAATTTAAAATTTTACATTTCAATTTTGGCTAGACTATTTTAATTTATTATAGATTCTAAATTTCAGCTGTCAAAATATTTGTCCTTGAACTTCTGTCAATTTGTCGTTGTTGTACGCTTCTGCATGAGCAAGATTTATAGCTAGTTTCCGACCTGTGACAGAAGTTCAGGCGAATTAGGAAAAGCCAGTGTGGCAAGGTTATGTACTAGTGATATCAAAAAAATTAACTTTTGAGAAATATTTCGACAGTTAAAATTTATAATTTTATAATAAATTGAAATGACTTAGCCAAAATTCTAATGTAAAATTTTGAATAAAGGGTATTACTTTATGTAATAAGTTAAATTTTGACTTTTTGAATTGAATTTCAAAAAATTGTAATAGGAGATTAGTTAAGTCAATTTGGTGTTAAAGTTTGCATGATTAATATTATATTAAATAAAAATCATTAAGTCGTAAATAGTTTAATAAATAAGCAAAAAAACGTTTCGCACAATTAAATTGGCTAATTGTCCTAAACACTACATATTTCACATATAATAATACAACATACTCACAAACTTTTGGTTGTGCAATGGGTTCTCCTATTTCATCTACTATTGCTAATCTTGTATTGGAACAAATCGAAACAAAAATCCTTGAACAAAACAACGATTTTTCTCTTTATTTAAGATATGTTGATGATATCATAATGGCATCTGACTCTATTAACAAACAAAATTTCCTTAATCTTTTTAATAACGTACATCCAAGACTTAAATTTACAATAGAAAATGAAAATAAAAATGCGTCTATTAACTTTTTGGATTTAACCTTATACAGACAAGCAAATGGTAATATTTTAACAAATTGGTATCGTAAAGATATAAAAACAAACCGATATTTAAATTTTAATTCAAACACTTCAATTAAATATAAAACAAGCGTAATTAATAACTTAGTAGACAGAGCTATCAAGCTCTCTTCTTCACAATTTCATAAACAAAACTTAGAAATAATAACAAATATACTATGTATAAATGATTATCCTTTAGATTTTATTAAAAAGAAAATTAATATACGTATCAATAAAATAAAAAACATTAACAAATTCAATCAACCAATAGAATTACAACCTAATTGTTTAGGCAATGAATTTAACAATTCATTTATAGTAACACAAGATAAATACATTTCAATCCCATATATTCCCAAGCTTGCTGAAAAAATCAAAAAAGAACTTAACAAATATCATTTCAAAATTGCATATAATAACAACAATACTTTAGGTAAAATGTTTTTTACAAACCTTAAGGATAAAACCCAAATAAACATGCAATCTGAAGTTGTGTATCAGATTGATTGTAGCAACTGTACCTCCACTTATATCGGTCAAACAAAACAGCTACTGAAAAACAGATTAAGGCAACACAAATACTCAATAAAAGTTAATAGAGTTTCACCATCTAACCAAAAAACAGCATTAACAGACCATGCCAACGAAAACTATCATAATTTTAATTTTAACAAACCAGCAATCTTACATAGAGAGAACAATCTAAAAAAGAGATTATGCTTGGAAATGATTGAAATACAAAAAAGTCCAACAGCAATTAATTATAGAACTGATATTGACAATCTAAGTTCTATTTATCACAATTTATTCAAATAAAATATCTAAAATTTCACATTTCTTAAATAATATGTTTTGCTTGACTAATATCGCCTTATAATAACAATTTTCAAATTTCACTTAATACAACCCTGCAATAATTGAACGAATGCATGTCCAGTTTTTAAACTTCTGCGCACTTACTGATAAATTGCAAATATTGTATGTAACCTTGCAGTTTTATCTAATAATTCAGACTTCTTGCTTGCTTCGAAATGAAAGCCAGTAAAATATTAATTAAAATAATCTATAACAGTTATTTATTTAAAATGTAAATTTAATCATTTAACTCCTTACTTTAATAGTATTATAAAAAATATAAAAAAGTCGTAATGATTATAGTTATGTTCTACAAAAACTAATTAAACCGTAAGTACACATTTTTAAGGGAGTTTTACTGTAGTTCGCTAACCTATTCTTTAACTTTTCAGATTTGTAATTTTCCATTTAACCATTTCAACATAATGCTCTTATTATCATAAACTGATGAAGCCAATTTAATTGTGCGAAACGTTTTTTTGCTTATTTATTAAACTATTTACGACTTAATGATTTTTATTTAATATAATATTAATCATGCAAACTTTAACACCAAATTGACTTAACTAATCTCCTATTACAATTTTTTAAAAAGGTATTACTTTATGTGAGAATTCCCATATGCATATAATTTCAGATATGTACAGCTTGTCAAACGACAACTTTCACTTAAGCGCAGAGTGCGCAGTGACAAATTTCTCTAAACAGGGACGCATGTACAACTGCTAAACGTCGAGCACTGCAGATCAAGTACACTCCGAGAAAAAGTACGCATTGGTGGTGTTATGAGTATGGAGTTTCAATCATAGATATAAAAAGGAGCGAGTAGCAAGGGCGACTGGTGTTAATATTCGTTCAGTAATAAAATAGTTGAAAGCAAACGACTAAAAAACGGAGAAGCAGCAGTATTTACGTCACTGTACAAGAAGAAACGCCGGATTGGTACGAATTCAAATTTGGACGACACCGACAGAAGCGTATTGCGCCGGTTGATATTAGATTATCAATATTATCATATTAGGCATAAAGTAGTATGAAACGATATAGTGAAGAAAATCGGCCTATAATTTACATGATCGAAACCCACATTCACAGTGAGTGATACCAGCATCCAAGGGTTAAGAAAGCCAGTGTCACAGGGCGACCGAATAAATAGTAGTGCACGCGGGGAATGAAAACGGTTTTTGTAGAAAACGCGTATTTAAAATCTAGATCTTCCATTAAAACGGGGGATTATCATAACGACACGCATTTTTTCAATTATAAAAAGTGGCTACAAGAGAAACTTATACCAAATCTTCCTCCTGAAAGTGTATTTTTTATTGATAATGCCCCCTTATCATAACGTGCAAATTGATAAGTGTCCCACTACAGCCACTAGGAAAATTGGCTTCGACAAAAAGGAATTTCATTTACAGATGACATGCTCAAGACGGATTTGTATAATTTAATTAAGTTGCACAAACCTCGCTATAAATCACACGAGATAGACCAGTTACTTCAAGGAAAAGGCCATGATGATTTGCGACTGCCCCCGTATCATCCGGATTTAAAGCCCATAGAGCTAGTGTGATCAACTTTAAAACAATACGTTGGCCAACGGAATGTTAATTTTAATTAAAAAGGAGGTGTAAATACTGTGCGAAGAGTTTTTGCAGGGTTTTCAAGTGATGAGTGGAAATCGCTCTGTGAACTCGTGAAAACAACTGAAAAAACATTTATGGACATGAAACCGGC
This sequence comes from Agriotes lineatus, assembly GCA_940337035.1. Classification (NCBI taxonomy): domain Eukaryota; kingdom Metazoa; phylum Arthropoda; class Insecta; order Coleoptera; family Elateridae; genus Agriotes; species Agriotes lineatus. The sequence continues at coordinate 36,130,385 of OW679196.1, read as the reverse complement.
TATAGATTTAGTTATAGATACTATAATAATAAGCTTAGATGAAAAGGACAGTGGCAGCGAGCATTTTAGCGATTATTCCACTACTGATTCATTATCAAAATCCGAAAATTTATAGACAGTTTTATATACATATATTTTAATAAACTTTATTTGCTATGTAACAAGTTCTGCAAATATTGTAAATATTCTTATTTATTTTTACTTGTAAATTATTTGTAAACTAAGAAAATGCACAGCGACGCCTATAATTGGCCTAACGGCTGTTGGCTGAGTGCAAAATAATTAATGAAAAAATTATATTTTAATATATCTTTGCAATTGTTTCCAATTATTTTACTAATAAACTACTGAATTGCTAGATTTTTGCTTTAACATAAACAATTACAGTTACTGGAATGTTAAGCTGACAACAACATCAATGTTTCCAGATATTTTGATAATAGACTACTTAACCGCTTGTGACTCACAAATATTATCTAAACTGCAATAAGCTTTATGCTAGCCTGTATGACAAACTTGGTTTACTGAGTGTACTTCGATGAAGTGGGGGACTGAGAGTAAGTGTATCTCATTTGCTCGGAATACTGTCTTGCTTCTTGTTCTGCACATATCAAGTGAAAATTTTTGTTTGACTAGCTGTACTAATACTTATAAGTTTCCCATCTGTAAACTTTATTACAAATTTGTTCGCAAAGTTATATGGAAACGAAATAAGTTTCCAACCTCGTTAAAATTCCCTAACAACGTAAATATTATCCAGAAACACAAAATAATTCTCTGAAATATTGACTTCTAAATCAGACAGCTTGAAAATATACTTGTCGTCTTCACTGGTTACCTAGGAAGGCGTAAAATTTCTTTTATTTAATTTTCAAACACTAGGCGGAGTAACATGTTTTCGCGGGAACCCTAGCGGGAACAACATGTCTTCACGCGATCCACTCCCCTCACTTATCATATAATTATCCATCACGAGCAAAGAACTTCTGACGTCTATCATCTGCTGTAGTTTCAACAAAAAAAAAACACCAACATGATGAAACCAACTAACACGTGCATTTTACAGTAGCTGTCATCTAACGCATTAACTAAGAATACGCATAGCAATGCTTGTAGGGTCTTATTGTATTGTGCAACTCATCCAAATTAGAATTAATTATTGGTTCGCATAATTGCATACGCCAACAACTACGAAAAACAGGATAGGTACTTTAACAAACATACGTCACGCTCACGCCACTGCAAGAACTTCGAACATTGTGCCCCGATTGGAATTCTATCCCTGACCAGCGCACATTTTTCGACGCGGTACATTATGTAGTTACATTTACACTTTGGTTTTATTTGCCAAGATACTACATTTTAGAGTTAAAATATTCTAGAAATGGTAAGCATACTAACCAAAACTAAAAAATAATGCACCTCCTCAAACTAACAAATATGTTAACCCTTGCAAATATTATTTTAACAGTTCAAAAGTGTTACCTACGTCAAAATGCTAATAATTTGAATATAAAGTTGTATGTGTTTAACGTTATCTTTATGCAAAATTTTGAATTTCGGGCGGCTGCTTTAACAGAAAACAATTGAATGGAAGAAAACATTACCAACCAATTATGTTTGATGTGAACTACATCTTGAGTGTGAAATAGTGGTTCTTGATATTAATGGTATACAGGATGGTTAAAACTTGCAAATTTAACAATTTCCATTTTCAAGTAGAACGCCCTGTATATTTTTGTTTAGAAAATAAAATCTGGTTATTGTTGAGGCAAGAAGTTATATTATAATGTGGTTTCAACCATTTTTCAGTTTTAATTTGTTCCTGCATTTCTCGTTTTTCGCGGTTGTTATTTTCATGTCAGCCGTTGCTGGATTTTTATTTTCTAAACCCAGGATTTGAAATGTATAAATTAGCATTTTAATGGCGTTTGTTTGTTATCCCAAATTTTTAAATATCCTGTATAGAATAAATACCCAGAGCCACTATTTCACACCCAAAACGTACCTACTTCACAGCGAACATAATGTTTGCGTAACGTTTTTAATGCAATTGTTGCCGCCTGAATTTCATGATTTTTTGCATAAAATCGTTAATATCTCCAAAACAGTTAATTTTAGACCCATATACATTTATATTAAAATTATTTGACGCGAAACGTTAGACTACCCATTTAAAAACAGACGGGTTTGAGTTCGCTACACTTTTTGAGCTTCCCTACGTAATTATAGTAACGGGTGTTCATAAACAGTAGTCATCCCAGTTGCTTTGAAAAACAAAATGTTATGTCTTTGATTAATTCGTGCAACACAATGAAACGTCATTGAGTACTGTCATAGCGCATTTTTTCTCAATTTTAATAGACATACGTTTCTGAAGTCAAAACCTACTGGGATGACGACTGTTTATGAACACCCGTTATAATACCTATATCATGAAGGACTAAAGTGCACCATTTAATCCCGCGAGTGGAGTTTGTTGTCTCGAGGGCGAAGCCCAAGGGCAACAACTACTCAAGGGATTTAGGCACTTTAGTCCCGAGGTATATAGGCTATTTTTTGCACTTTTGGGAACATTATCATCAAACATTTCCAAAATTTGGAATCTGTCAATTTGGAAACTGACAATTACACTTTATTAAAAACTGAATTGCAGCAGGTCCTGGATAGCCTGAATCTGTCGACAGTACTGGTGTATTGTCAATATATGTCAAATTCGAGATTTGCAGGTTAAGTTTTGCGTCAGTGTGTATCAAATGACAAACAAAACCTAACCCACTAACCTCGTGTGTACATAAATTTACCATAGTTACGGTATCATTTTTACTTTAGTCCCTAGGGATTAAATGAGCTACTTTAGTCCCTGTTTACGGGGACTAAAGTATCAACTTTAGTCCTGGAAGTGCAAAAAAATATTGTTCACTACTTTCCTTGCAAGAGATCCTTACACTGTCTGATTTGAGGGACGTAGGAAACATTTACAAAAATTTTTACGGTTTCCATGACAATGTAATTACTTCCCTAGATATGTGAATTACTTACATCCCGCATTTACTATAACTGACGAGATGCCATGTTTGCCATTTGGTTAACATGAAGAAAACCATTATCGCTCGTACTAGTATCCATTTTTAATCAAAATACAAGCACAAAGCTCACAAAACAGCACTCGCAATCGTATTCACGCATTTTTCACAGTGCGTTTATAACTGTCACACAAAAACTATAATTTAGAAAATGTAATAATTTTACGCTATTACCATTTATTTTACATAAGGAAATATTGGTAGTAAAAATAATTATGTACTTTACACAGGATGTAGGAAGATTTACATTACCTCTCACCTTGCTACTCTCGTTCGGTTTGCTCACCCAGGCATCAAACGGTCCTCGGTAGTGTAAATATTACCTACATCCCTTGTAAAGTTATGTACTATTACTAAATGTGCACCACCTTCGTATCGACAAGTCTTATGTAAGCTAATTTTATGTAACTTTTATACCTGATGATTATAAATGATTTTCCATCAAGTTCCCTTTGAAATATTTGTTGTATGAATATTATATCTGCCTGTGTCAAAACTGACGCAAAACCTAACCTGCTAACCTCGAATTTGACATAGACTTACAGTGCCACCAACATATTATTCGTACAACCAATATTTCAAAGGGAACGTGATGGAAAAGCATTTATAATTACCCGGTAGTTTTAGATATATCTTTTACCCCTATCGTTGCCGGACCCAGTATCTACAAATCGGTTGTATATTAAAATGTTACTTCAAATAAACTCAGCCGAGGAAGGTCAAGTTCCCGTTAAATCTTTTGTATTTTGTGTTATTATTTCTGTGAATTTGTCTTTGATATATAAGATACAGAATTTCTTCTGTCATTCATTCGTTGTTTTTTCGCTCTTGTAGAAGTTAAAAGTTCATTGGCTATTTCAGTATGGGGTTCCGGGCAATTCACCGAAAACAGTTCACCGAAAACAATTTACCGAAAACAGTTCACCGAAAAACAATTTACCGAAAGAACAATTCACCGAAAGAACAGTTCACCTAAAATCCCTTATATTATATAAATATACCTAAAATTTTAGATATGTTATATATTATTTTGGTACTTTTGTAAAGAATATCCTTCTAACATATATTGGTGTAAACTTCCCTTCACACTTTATCAAGGCTTAGGACTTGCAGCAAATGATAATTACTAATGGCCCTCATTAACTTGAACGATTAGTTTTTAACGACCTTATAAGGTTTCTAAATTTTTGTGTGTCGAAAACATATCAAGAATTGTTGGAGACTACAATAACGACAACATACCTTAGAAAAATGGATTTTAGGTGAATTGTTCTTTCGGTGAATTGTTCCTTCGGTAAATTGTTTTTCGGTGAACTGTTTTCGGTAAAATGTTTTCGGTAAACTGTTTTCGGTGAATTGCCCTAGATCCTTCAGTATGGGCTTCTTAATTGCTTCTCAAATATGTTTCTTGGTTTTATTTAATTGTGTAAGCTTTTCATTTATTTTAAAGTCTATAGTATGTTGTATATTTTTGTCTTTCTTATTTATAATGTCTACTTTTAATTATCCTATTTACCAAAAAAAAAAAACTATGAAATCTGATATACAAAAATAGTGTCATAAAGAAAAGAAAATTGTTTTAAAACTTGAAAGTAAATATTAAAATTTAAAATAAAAATGCCTTAGCAACGGAACAAATTTATCTCAAAACTTTCAGGTTATTGAAGAATACATTGTAAAATATTAAATAATTTTGATAGAGGCAATTTTTTAATAGGATCAATTATTACAAATTTATAATCATTTTGCTTTAATTTGCCTATATGCACTCGGGTATTATTAACTTTTTAATTGTTATATTCTTTAAATGTTGTTATCATATTACAAAATCTGAATCAAATAACGAAAAAATCAGAAAGTTAGCCCCTTTGGTTTGTTGCACAATTAAATCTAACCAATGATTTGCACTGCTTTGTGTTCACAGATGAGGCGTATTACATGCCGTAATCAGATTGCAACAAAATGCAACCTTTATAATCTATATCTGTCTATTTTGTACTGTAGTAATTACTGTGATATTGTTTATTTGACATTTTATGTCAAGATATTGTTTATGAAGGATTCGTATTCTTAAAAGGATAAAACCTTAAAATCTTGTTTTTAAACAAAGATTTTGACATTACAACATTAATAATATTTATTTTTTACTGTACTGTAATGTTTTATTTACAGGATTCATTTTAGTCCGATGAATGGAACATTCCAGTACTAAGTTTCGTAAACGGTTGTTATGACAACTTATTGGACGCAGCAGTGTAATGTTCTATTAACGGACTATAACATGAGTCCGCTCAAACATTTCGTTGCTACCGTTACTATAAACGTTTCGAAACTCTAGAGTCGGCTACTTCTTCGCCTCGTTTATAAACATCGGACTCGTACTGTAAAAATGCATATAGATAACTAACTACACTGTGGTTTTGAAAATATATAAAAACATTAATTGGAATGGCTGAAACTTCCAATCACGGCTCCAGTTCCAGTCTTTCCGTGCATATAACTTCCGGTCTTGCGTCGAACCGCCCGATTACTATTCCGAAACTTCTTTTGTTTATGTGCTGATAAATACCACTCTAACCTAAAAATATTTATCGATTTCATTTCAAAAAACCAAATGATCCTTATCAGATATTAGCAAGCAAGGCTGAAAATGAACGTAGACATAGTACAAATATTACAGTTGCAATTTGGGGAGTGCGAAAACGGAGCGGATCAAATATTCTCTGGAAACGGCCCCAACTGCATCACATCCCGACAGTTCCACAAGATATGCAGAACTTGCCTTGCTGAAGGCGAGAATAGACCCATTTTCGAAGTCACATACGAGCAGAAGGAAGTGAGCGAAATCCTAAGGCTGCATGCAGCTGTGGAGGTAGGACCCAGACGTTTGTCGTTTTTAACGTCCATTGTAATTGAAAACTTGCAGATATTACAAGAAGATAGCCTACCACAGAACATGTGTTCAAATTGTTTAGCAGACGTGTTTCAAATGTACTCGTTTATTCAGAAATGCCAGCGCTCGGACACTTTGTTGCGCTACATCTTAGAACTAGACGCAAAGAACCAACTAAAGGAGGACTGTGAGGAAGATGCAGGCGAAGAGGAAATCAGCACAAAAGCCGATGAGAGTAAACTGTTGGAAGAGCTTGACAATCAGCCTTCGGACGACCACGACATGAATTCAAACGACAGTTTAAACGAAGATGACGGTGATTATTCGGTGAAAGTAAAACCTAAGCGAAAGGCCTCGTCGAAAAGTGGCCGCAAACGTAAAAAGAATGGTCACGCTAGGATCCCAGCCAAAATACAAGGGCCACCATTTAAGTGTAAAGACTGTGACGAGAGTTATGACACATATGAGTTGCTGAGGGAGCACCGCAAGGAAGCAAAGCATCCCGAGGCACGCAACCACGCCTGCCCAATCTGCTCGAAGACGTTCACAAGTAGCAAACTGCGCCAGCACATGCGGGCACACACCAAGGAAAAGCCGTATCAGTGCAAAATCTGCTTTCAAGGTTTTAGTATGTCGGGCAATTTGAAGAGGCACATGATGACACACACCGGGGAGCGACCACATGTGTGCGAAATTTGTGGGAAAGGTAAGCAACTGCAGGCGTTGACCGCTTGTCAAAGATTGTATGTTCATAATAATTCAAGATCTCAATTATTTTAAAAAACAATTTTGTAGTACAGTCGGTGCCTTAGAAATGGGGACACTACTTAATACTATGATACATTTTGTATATATTTCTATTATTAGCATTTTGGCCAGATAGAGGGAAAAAAATTGTACAATTTTTATCAATTCCGAAAACAATTTATGCAATAATTTAAAAAATTAGTCCATTTGCTATGAGCCACTCAAAGTGGCACATTTAGTGATGTAGGTCGGGTAAATACCCAGTGGGTGGGTATTTATAAATGAGTATTTACCTGGGTATTTACCCCTGCCTCAGGTAAATACCTAAAAACTAGGTATTTACCAAATTGTAATATTTAGAAAGCTAAGATAACTTTTGCTCACATAATTACGCACAGCATGAGTACTAAAAAGTGGGGAAAAAGCGGGAAATTTTGTATTAAATCCTAGTAATGTTTTGCTTTATGTTTCTCGCAGGTGTATCACCTCAACTTTCTGGTTACTTGTCGTCATATATTTAATACTACTATATTCCTAGTGCCTGTAAGTGGGGAGGTCACATCGTAAGTGAGACAGACAACCAACTCTTCTACGTACTTGGTGAGCTGTACGCAAGCGTCGTCCGCACGGTGGGGAAGTGAACCTCACGGTTCTAGTTCTGGATGTTCTATTAATGTTTGGTAGACATTTTCACAGCCTATTAAATTTTGAAATAAACATTGCGCACCTCGTCTCTACTTTTAAAGCTGTTTGTTTAGATGTCCACATCGCATTTATTAGAGAAAAAACCCGCTCCGTGGGTGCATTGCGCATGCACAGGAGATATTATACGAGAGAGAGGCTACATAAACTACAGCCGCCATTCGATTGGTTCATTCAATCGTACGAATTCATTTTATGGTGAACGAGTTTTTAGAATCCATCAAATGTCAAACGCGAAATAAAACTTCACAGTTTTCGCAGCAATATATTACGAATATAAGAATATACTAAGGAATGCGGGACTTGCGGGACGCATTTGACATTTTGCGGGACGATATCAATGCATTATTTGAATGCGGGACGAGTAGTGCTACCAATGACATGTAAACACAAAGTTGGGGTGATACACCTGCAAGAAACATAAAAGCAAAAAATTACTAGGATTTAATTAAAAATTTTCTGCTCATTCCCCACCTTTTAGTACTCACGCTGTATAAATGCACTGGAATATTTTATGTAAAATAACAATTTAAATGTAACACTGAATAAGCAGTCACCCAGGTAAATTAATAGTTTATTGGGAAGAAACATTGGCTGCCAAATTTTACGAAAAATGACGTTAACATTAACTTGGAAAACATTAATAATAATACATACTTATATACATATTAAGAGAGTTTGAGTTGTGCGGGCGAGCGTGGCGGACGTGTTTTAGTAAGCGCGCTTCGAGTGAGGTTAGAATCAGTTTAATAACAAGTGAAATTGGTGATTAACGGAAGCTTTAAGAGTGTGGTGAAAGATACATTTTTTTTAATATTAATAGTGACAGCTTATCGAAGCTACGAAGAAATTACAACTGTTAAAGTGGTTTAAATAGCGTGAGACGTAAGCGGTGCTTCTGGACGAATTTGCCGGCGTGCAACTAAGGTCAACGACCCCGTCCAGTCGAAACACGAGCCGGTTTTAACCCTCCAGTACCCGTTCAAAATTGTAAGACATCAGTACCCGCACTGGTCTCCCAGTCCGACACGCTCTGCCACCTCCATAAAAAAATGAGATATCTTATGGCATTAGTTTCTTGTTCACTAACGTCTTCATAATCAGATATTTCCTGTTCAGTGTCACTTTTCATTTCTCTAGTTTCCAATAAATTATCTTCGTCAGACGATCGCACATCATCATAAAACGCGTTGTCGACATCCTCCTCCGCTATTATATCTAGCATCGTCTGTTCTAGTCGGGCCTGTTCTTTCTCATAAATTCTGCCATGACTATAATAATGTTTTAGTATAACAGTGTTACAAAAAATGCCGAAAATACTTCCTTCTTCTCACATTAGTCGAATATCAAAGGTAAAAATAAAAGCAACTCGGGTACCCGCTTCGGTCTCTGAAACCGAAATTATAAATAACTTTTAAACCACTGCACGCACGAACTCAAAACTGCATACGGATCTTCAATGGCAATATATAGGAAGGTAGTGAAATGGGCGGTAAACTAACGCTTGAACATTAAGTAATATACTGCATCATGTGTTTGCTCGGTCTCACAGACCGTAAACGGGTACTGAAGGGTTAATAATAATCAGCGCAGGAAACAAACACACCAGCCAGATGGAGGAACTGCTAGTGGAAATAAATAAAAAACTAGACGTGATGGAAGGTAGATCGAAGCGCATTGAAGAAAAATTAGACGAATATAAAGAGGAAATGCAGCGATTAGCGTTAGAAAACGCAGAACTGTATAACGAAAATCAGAAATTATCAGATCTAATAACAGAACAGGATGAGAGATTAGAACTTCTAGAAAAAGAAGTGCGAATGAGAAAAATAATAATCCAAGGATTGCAGGATTTGACTGAAGAATCGGAGCTACAATTAAAAGACAACGTTCGACTGCTTTTAACCCTCCAGTACCCGTTCACAATTTTAAGACATCAGTACCCGCACCGGTCTCGTAGTCCGACACCCCTCTGCCACCTCCATAAAAATAATGAGATATCTTATGGCATTAGTTTCTTGTTCACTAACGTCTTCATAATCAGATATTTCCTGTTCAGTGTCACTGTTCATTTCCTTAGTTTAAAATAAATTATCTTCGTCAGACGATGGCACATCATCATAAAACCCATTGTCGACATCTTCCTCTGCTATTATATCTCGCATCGTCTGTTCTAGTCGCGCCTGTTCTTTCTCATAAAATCTGCCATGACTATAATAATGTTTTAGTATAACAGTGTTACTAAAAATTCAGAAAATACTTCCTTCTCCTCACATTGGTCGTATATCAAAGGTAAAAATAAAAACAACTCGGGTACCCGCTTCGGTCTCTGAAACCGAAATTATAAATAACTTTTAAACCACTTCACGCACGAACTCAAAACTGCAGACGGATCTTCAATGGCAATATATAGGAAGGTAGTGAAATGGGCGGTAAACTAACACTAGCACATTAAGTAATATACTGCATCATGTGTTTGCTCGGTCTCACAGACCGTAAACGGGTACTGAAGGGTTAAGGAATATTGATGTACAAATTAATATAGAAAATGATACGCGCGAGGTTTCAAGACTGGGACAATACAACCCAAATAAAACTAGGCCAGTGTTGGTTGAATTAAATTTGTTGAAGCATAAAATCCAAATTATGAAAAATGCTAAGAAAATAAGGGATTTAAAAAATGCAAACATCTGGATTACCAACGATTACTGGAAAAAGGTAAGAGAACAAAGAAAAATCTTGATACCACATCTAATGAAGGCTAGAGAGGGGGGACATAAAGCTTTTATAGCGTATAATAAATTAGTAGTTAACGGAGAATCCTTCAAAATTACACAGTTAAATAGAGATGAGACAAAGAAAAAAGGAAGAACAATTAGTCAGCGCTCCCCACTTGGCATACATTTTGAAAATCCTAACAAAATAGCTGTTAAACGATTGGAGCCGAGAGATCCAAAAAACTAACGGTGATTGAGCCTGAAGCACAACAGATAAATGACGACCGCAACGATTTATGGACTAACGATTATGATAATAATAAGGGAAATAAAATTATGGACACAAAAAAGGTTAAGTTTTTCGGATGTTGGAATGTAAGAACTATGAAAATGGAAAAACACATCAAATAATAAGGGAGATGGAAAGATACAGAATAGATATTTTAGGTTTAAGTGAAACGAGATGGATTGGTAGTGGCGAATTCAGACTTGAGCAGGGCAAATCGATTATTTATTCAGGAAAAATGGAAGAGGATACAAGACATGAGTATGGGGTAGCAATTTTAATGAGCCGAGAAGCAAAAAAAAGCACTAATTGATTAGGAAAGTGTATCGGAGAGAATAATAACTGCTAGATTTAGAGCAAAATTCTGCAATATTATATTAAATGTTTATACGCCAACAAATACCGATATTGAAGAGGCAAAAGATGAGTTTTATGATCAGCTTTACAAGACATTTGATCAGAATCGAAACAAACACAAAATAGTTATTTTCATGACAAGCGTCGAAAGTAGCAAATATCGTGCGAATGTTGATTAGACAAACGAGGGCGTAGCGAAGCGAAGCCCGAGTGGATCTAAAACACGAGCACAGATATTTGCACTTTCGGGCGAGCTATGAACACTATTTTTTAGACGACCACTCAAAGTAAATTCTATTTTTAAGAATTGTTTTTATTTCGTTTGCAAAATTGATCGTTATATTAGTATTGGTACAATTATAAAAAATTAGAGCTTGTTGGAAGCAGAGCAACGAATAAAGCAAAAGCGTCTGGATTATTTGAATCACGGTCTGCTGAATTGTGTGACAAACGTCAAAGTGACGTTTGTCACACAATTAAGCAGGCCATGATTTGAATAACTTTGTGCCGTTACGATATGACTAGCACGATATAATATCGTGCTAGTGTATGAAATTGTCAACTTTCTGTAGTAGGCTGCTGTCGCGATAATGTTACTTTCATACGTGGTCGTCTAAAAAAGATATTATGATATTAATGGGCGACATGAACGCTAAAATCGGAAAAGACAATACAGGACGTGAGGAAATAATGGGAAAAGAAGGAATAGGGGACTTAAATGAAAATGGTAAATTGTTCCTGGACTTCTGCTCAACAAATGATCTGGTTATTGGAGGTAGCATTTTTCCTCATAAGCCAAGTCATAAATTGACATGGACAAGCCCAGGGGAGAGAGTACAAAATCAAATTGACCATATTACAATTGATAGGAGATATAGAAACTGCCTACTGGATGTACGAGCAATGCAGGGAGCTGACGTAGGATCAGATCATGCCCTCGTAAGAGCAAAGTCAAACTTAAAGCAAACACCAATATAAAGCTTAGAAAAGTGGCATATAACATTCAATATCTTAAAGAGGAGGAAACTCAGAGGGAATTTGAATCGGTCCTCCAACAAAGACTTGAAGAACACAAGGATTTTGAAATTATGACAATAGAACGGCTATGGGCAACATACAAGGATAATATGAACAAAGCAGCAGAGGAAACTATAGGGAAGAGAAAGCGTAACAATAAAGCCTGGATGACGAAACACACATAGGAATTAATTGATGCAAGAAAATCGATTAAACTTAAAATGTTAAGTGCACATTCACAGGAAAAGAAAGAAGAGCTTCTACAACTATACAGGCCCAAAGATAACGAAATAAAGAAAAGCAAGGAAAGACAAACGGGAACAACAAGTGGAATTACTAAAACAAGCGGAACGAGCTGCAGCAATAAATGACATGAAAACACTATACAAGATAACACGAAGTATGGCAGGAAAGAAAGGAATAGCTACTGCACATGTAAAGGACAAAGAAGGCAACATACTTAAAACGGAGATGCAAGTAATTAATAGATGGGTGGAGCATTTTTGAGAAACTTATACAATACAAAAGCCAAACTTTGACGGGGGTCGAGAGATAGAAGAGCCTGGTGAATTACAAGAATTGAAGTTAAACATGAATGAAATATCAGAAACAGAAATCGAGTTGGCAGTCCAACAGCTGAAAAATTTTAAGGCGGCAGGATTGGATAATATATCTGCGGAGCTACTGAAAGCGGGAGCAGGAAACACCATTAAAGTGTTACACTGTTTGTTTAATAAGATATGGTCGGAAGAGAAAATACCATCTGACTGGTCAGAAGGATTAATTATAAAATTACCAAAGAAAGGCGATAGGAGAGTATGTGACAATTGGAGAGCTATTACCATACTAAATACTACGAGTAAAATTTTCATAAGGTTATTGTTAGAAAGAATGAAAAGAGAGGTGGATAGTTTACTCAGACAGAATCAGGGAGGATTTAGACCTAGAAGATCCTGTATAGACCATATAGCCACATTGAGGATAATACTGGAAGAAGCAAATGAATGGCAAAAGCAAGTAAATTTGAATTTTATAGACTTTAAAAAAGCGTTCGACAAAGTTGACAGATCTAAAATGTGGATTATACTCAGAAATTACAGCCTACCTGCCAAATATATTCGTTTAAGTAAAATGTTATATGAAAACTACAATGCACGTATTCTACACTATGGGACAGTTTCGGAAAAAATTAAAATTGAAAATGGAGTTAGACAAGGTTGCATTTTGTCGCCACTACTGTTTCTTGTAATGATAGACTGGGTAATGAAACAAACGCCCGATAATAGAAGAGGATTACAGTGGAGATTTGGTCAAAAGCTAGAGGACCTACAATATGCTGACGACGTTTGCCTAATTACTGAAAAAGTAAACCATATACAGGAAAAACTAAATTTATTGAAGTTGGAAGGTGAAACAGTAGGACTAGAAATTAATACAGGAAAAACAAAGATTTTAAAAATTAATCCCTCAGATACCAGAGAAATAACAATAGCAGGAAACACCATAGAAAGTGTGGACAATTTTACTTACCTAGGTAGCGTGCTCGATAAAGAAGGAGGTTGTCATACAGACATTGTCACAAGAGTATCGAAAGCACAAAATGCATTTAATATGCTACGAAAGACATGGAATTCAGCGGAGTTAACAAAAAATACGAAATTAAGAATTTTCAACACAAATGTAATTAGCGTATTATTATATGGAGCAGAGACGTGGGCCGTAAGTAAACTACAGTTAAAAGAACTACAAATATTTGTAAATAAATCTCTAAGAAGAATACTCAAAATATATTGGCCAGCACGAATAGCAAATTCAGAACTATGGAAAAAGGTTAACATGGAACCATTGGAAAAAATTAGAAAACGTAGAAGATGGAGATGGATTGGGCATACATTAAGAAAACCAGTATCAGATTTAACCAGGCAATCACTAGAATTCACTATGCAAGGTAAAAGAAAGCAGGGAAGGCCTGCTTTCACATGGAAGAGAATGGTTAAAAATGAATCTCAAATACTAAATTTAAACCGGTCTGAGGTCATGGAAATTGCAAAAAACAAAAGAGATTGGAAACAGTTTATCGAATTATTGTGCAGCAAGGTAGAGGAATAACTCAAACTCGCGGGTTTTAAAATTTAAGTGTATAAGTGAAGTGAAAATAGTGCAAGGCTGACAACCTTGCGCTGCCTTTATGTCAGTGAAACGTCCAACGGACGCCCTATGATCCTTTGAGGACCAAATAGGAACGAAGAAGAAGAAGAAGATATACATATTAAGAATCAATATTAATAAGGCAAAGAAAATAACAAAATTATATAAACAACGTTGTATACCGATGGGACCATAATTATCTATAACAGCAAAAAAACAAAAGTACATAATACTTGAGTAAGAAAGAGATAACCGTTCAAAAAAGTTATTTTAGTAGGCATATTTAGTTGATATATGCCATAATTAAAATGAGCGCCAAGTCTACTCAAATAGTTGTTTCTATGTTCATCTCTTTCTTCTTCAAGCTTTGAATTCTGTTTTTATTCATGCTATCTGATTGCTGTTATATACAGGTTGCCTAAAATTGTACGGAACATGGCAATTCCTTGAGTTGAAAAAGGTTCAAATACTATTTGCCATAAGAGTAACCGAAAGAGAAAATGCAATAATTACTTTGGTAGTTAGACAACAAGTAGCTATTGCACCTGTTATCCCTGATAAGCACAAAAGGGTGGTGGAATAATACTTACGTTAATGCTCAATGCAGCACTCAAAGCCCCTAATTGCCTCACTCAGCCAATGCCTAGATGAGTCACTATCAATCGCTAATTAGGGTCGCCGGTCAGCTTTCAGCCGAAGACGGCTGTGGGTTCGTTAGATGGGGGTGTGGCGCCACCAATTTAAGGATAATAAAACAGTTCCTAACCCCCTAATTCAACGATTGATAGGTTCCGCTCAAGCTAAATTGAAACACTGTAAACTTAATAAACGGCGCAAAACTGAAGTTAAACAATTAAGTGCAGGTGAGATAATTTCGTTTTATTCACTCGTAAAGCCGGGCACACACATAAAATACATATATTATAAAGTTTAGGGCCGATGTAAATGCATATAAATGCCCCAAGGATCCTTGTTTACAGAATGGGGTGGCCAATTAAAACATCAAATCATAAAATAGGGGAAATTCCTGGAAGATCCCGACTAGTGACGTTAATTTAAATTTGTGAATTATAAGCGGGCAATCGCCCCAGGAATTTCTATAGCGCCCTACATAAAACAATTAAATTCTCATATCGTAGCTAAAGTGAAAGCTACGGTGAGGTGAAGCCTCGTACTTTACAGTTTAAAATTCGTGATACGAATGATGCGTCCAGACCATAATTAATATCTCCCGCTGGTATGTCACGCTAATACCAATTTAGAAGCAAATTACTGACGGCAGTCCTTTATCGATGGAAACATACACGCGTGCAGCAAGGTTCACTTGCTGGCCACCGGAAGCACAGTTAGTAGAACAGAAATGGTTACCTTGAGCTGGTTCGAGACCGTCTTAGCGTTGATACATCACAGGGACGGACTTCCGTGGACTTGATGGCATAACCAGGGAGGTCGCTAGCTCGTCAGTTGAGCGCGCCGAGATAACGCTATCAAAGAGCGCACGAGGCGCGCATCGGGCCGCAAGCTGGGGTATCCGGAGCTTAATTGGGGCCCATAGTGTGGTAGGGACTAAATAATTGAAGCAAACGTTAGCGGGTAGTCGAAAAGGGGCTGTAAACGGTCGTACTCACACTAAATTCCCCAAATGTCTTGCTCGGAAAGTTTTGGTGTCAACAAAAATCTGCCCCAGGCAGTATCTCTAGATTTATACTTAGAGGAATGTCGAGACACGCACAAATCCCCTAACCAAAGGGTAAGAAGTGTCTAGACATCAATAAACAACTTCTCCAAAATCGCGACCTCGAACAGCGCCAAAACTTCCAAGGACCTTCTTCGGTCGAACGCCGGGACAAGATGTATAATTTCCTTGTCGCGACCGTTCAACAAGGTGAGAGCGCAAAACTGATGCAACGGCGGCGTATCAGCTATGCGCAATGCCCGGACGAAATAGAAAATGCAATAATTACTTTGGTAGCTAGACAACAAGTACCTATTGCCTAGCTACCAAAGCAATTATCGTATTTTCTATTTCGGTTACTCTTATGGCAAATTTGAACCTTTTCCAACTCATGGAATTGCCATGTTTCGTACAATTTTAGGCAACCTGTATAATTATGGCTCCATCGGTATTTTGGCCTGGAACTGTTCTCAGTGCAGCTATTTTTTTATTGTACATTTTCAAAAAATTCGAATAGAGCACCTTTACTTACCAGTAAATCATATTGGTTAGGTTAGCTTTATACTTTTTGTAAATGAGGCTATAAATAACCGTTTAAATGCCTATTTTGGGTATTTACCTGGGTAAATACTCAGGGTATTTACCTGGGTAAATAGGCACATTTACATCGTTATTTAGGAAATTATTTTCGACAAACTTCTTCAGATTCCACCATTGATCAAATAATTTTACATAGTATAAATTGATGTCCTTATTTTGTAAATAAGTAATGCATGGTAATTTTGCTCAATGAAATTATTCTAATTGCACATATATTCATCATATTCTCTCTTTAATTCTTCCTCTTTGAATTTACTAGTAATAAAACGAATTTTTAATGGAACAAAATTATTTTTGATTCTTTCTAAAATTAATGACTGACATTTTTACAAAATGGTTATTGTCAAGTAACGAATTTGGTTCCTTTTCAATACCTTTAATGTGGTTGTGAATTGTAGACATAAAAGAATGCACTAAACACAGGTAAGGTTCTCTAAAATTACTCCAAAAAAGTACAAAGTACATTTGGTGGATTTTTTAATGACGAGAAGTGTGACTTTAATGTTTCATATAATTAAACTATTCTAGTGATTGCTGAAAATAAAGATAACCACCTTATTTTAGAATAATACAATTGATGAACTACTATGATAAATGACCTTCAACCTAAATAAAATTAAACGCATTATTACCCCTTATTCTTTCGAACGCAAGTACCCAATTATTTAAAGCGACTGGGTAGCCCGCCCGCCAGGCATCGATCTGGGATTTGAACTCCAGACTTCCACGCCGCAGTCCAATGCTTTAACCACCGAGCCACGCTGGCGCTAAAAAGTTTATATATATGTGAGAGCAAACTGATTGGACGGTAATTTCCAAGATCTGATATGTCTCCCTTTTTATGTATTAATACGATGACGGCATTATTCCATTTTGTAGGCGTTGTTCCTTTTAGAAAGCACTCGTTAAAGAGGGTCTTTAGTGTTTGTTGTAGGGGGTATCACCCGTTTTTAATAGATTTGATGACTACTTCGTCGTCTCCTGGGGATTTGTTGTTCTTTATAGCAGCAAGTGCCTTCTCGATCTCGGCAGTATTGATTTCAGGAATGCCCTCTGATCCTTGATTTAACATTTGAGGTATTGCAGTGTTTCAGCCTTCTACCTGTTTTTTATAAAGTTCTGAATAAAACCCGTTGACTATCTTGAGGATGTCTTCTCTACTTGTTCTTGTGATGCCGTTTTTGTCATTTAACGTGCATATGATTTTCTTACCTTCTGAAAAATTTTGTCTTAGAACTTTCAGGTTTCTGTTCTCTTCTATTGTTCTAGTAATTGTTTCTGCATTGAATTTACGAATATCTCTTCTCACAGCTTTAGATATGTATCTATTGAGTTGTCGTAACGTTGAAAGGTTTGTTTCATATTTGTCCTTAAGTTCGTTTCTTTCTGCCATAAGCTGTCTAGTAGTTTGACTTAGTTTGTCTTCTTTGTTGTTCCTTCTACTACATAATTGTTTCTCTGCATTTTTACTTCCTTTTACAATAAACCAAGTATTGGATTCACCCCAAAAATTCGAAATTGAGTTTTCAACAGATCTTCACGTTTTAGAGTCTCCTGAACCCAAAAAAACATATTTTTTTCATTGGTCTGTCTGTCTGTCTGTGTATGTGTGTGTGTGTCTGTCTGTGAACAGAATATCTCAAAAACGAAAAGAAGTTTGGCATTGAAACTTCATATATAAGTTTTGTGTACTATGTAGATGGGACAGCAAGCTTTTGAAGAAAATCGCATAATCGTAAGTAGGTGTTTACTCTTGTGATTTTTCAGTTTTTTTCGATTTTTTCAAAAACGGCTCTAACGATTTGTTTAAAACTTCACATTTTTATTACATTTTAAATGTGTATTGATGTGAGATAGGTGATTTTCCAGTTGAATACTTCTAAAATGGGTTTCTTCTGTTTTTTTTTCTATTTTTTTTATTAACTCCTATTTTAAATAGAACACCCGGTATATTATTACATTTTTGAATTCAGTTTAAAATTCTAGAGAAAATTTGTCTGTTTAACTAACGCTCTATTTTGTACCGTTTTTGCAGAATTTGTAATTTTTGAAAAATTTTGACAAATGCTTAAAAATAAATCAAATTTTTGGCTAGGCTAATTGTAAGATCACTGTAAAAGGAAGTTGTGTGCGTAGATCACACCATATTTTTTATACTGGTGGTTATACGAGTGTTAAGTTTCTCGATTCGGCTATTTTTGTTTTCTATGTATTGAATTCTATTTAGAGACTCTTCTGTTTTTTCCTGGAATTGTGTCAAGTTCTTAGGCGGTACCCATCTCTTAGATTTATTTTACACCATCTGTTTTCTTCTTTCTTGTTTGAAGTTTATAACTACTTTTGCACATTCTTTGGTCGCTTCCTATTGAAAATTTATTAAGCACTGAAATATTCTGAATGATTTTATTTCGTTTGGTAATTACAAAATTTATTCCTAGTCTTGCCATCAGGACTTATCCAAGTCCATTTGTTTAGGAATTTCTTTGTCAAAGAATGAATTCATAGCATAGAGGCGTTCCTGGTGTAGATAGTTTAGTAGCCTATCAATATGGTATAACGTGTTATGGTATTAAATTGACCTTACACTTACGGATAGGCGTGTGTCGGATGCTAAACAAATCCGGGAAATGGGGCACGCTCACCCTGAGAAATCTTTAAAACAGGCTAAAGGCCTCGGCTCGAATGCGCTCAGGGAGATGGGCGTGGTTCAAAACGGTACGCCACAGGGCAAGCGTGTCGAGGTATATGCAGGTTATTGTTAAAGAAAAGGGCGCAACCAGATCCAACTCGAGATTCCCACGTATAACCGGACCTGGATGGTTAAACGGGGCGAGAAGTACTCAAATTACTATTTCGGGAAAATACCCAATTAACTATTTCGGCAAAATACTCGAATAACTATTTCGGAAGCCACGGTGCAGCGCCAGACGCAAACACCTACCTGGAATGCTTATCCGCCGCGTCCGGGCCTCACCTCACAGTTGTCGTAGCACAGTGACACAGTCACCCTGTAACAGACATGCACAAGACGCAACAGAGAAAAGAATAAGACGGTAAGGTTAATACATCTATTGGATTACTACCGGTGATCTACTAAACATGTGCAGACCACAAGTATGACAACTCGTAATGATGGCTTAATCGGTACGTCCAGCTGGGGAAGCGCTTTATTTTAAAGGTGGCGGCGCACAGTTGAGCCGAACGCCAGATCCAGGCCGGAAATAAAGAGTAATAGGCTTAAGCCCAACGGCGCGACGCCGTGACGCGCGAGAGTAAAGCCTGAATTTGGGCCCGGGTCACCCGAACGCCTTATATTACAACACACACAAGGCCGCCTGGCGGTATAAACTGTCAATACTCAATGGTAAATTTAGATAATGAATGCGACATATATGAAGCTGACTGGCAGCGTAACGGTTACTACGCAACAGCGAATGTACGTTATACTAGCATTGTATTGCAAGCAAATTTGAGTAATGAATGTGATATAATTGAAACTGGGAGGCAGAACAAGCGTTAGCGCGCAACAGTGAATTTTAGACTGACTGTACCCTGGTATTGTTCATGAATAGGTACGGCAAGTGATCACAGTGAATTTTAGACTGAATGTACCCTGGTATTGTTCATGAATACGGCAACTGTTCACAGTAAATTTTAGGCTGAACGTACATTGGTATTGTACATGAATACGGCAACTGTTCACAGTAAATTTTAGGCTGAACGTACATTGGTATTGTACATGAATACGGCAACTGTTCACAGTAAATTTTAGGCTGGACGTACGTTACACTACACTGAGTTGCAAGCACAAACTTGAGCGATCGATCTGTACGCAAACATGCGGGCGAAATTAGTAGATACATTTTACAGGTTGTTACCTTGACAGCTCGGCCGATAGCGGGGCGATAAAGCATTCCCAACAGTCGTCGGACAGGCACCTTGCACTAAATGTGGCTATCGCGAGATCGGAAGTGGCTACTTGTCAAAATGGATCTCCTTTTCAGGGAGAATTTTGCGTTGACCACCCTTGGTCATGCAAACAGCTGACGGCATAGCTGCGGTATGGGCGAATACAGCGAGCGGAGTCCCGTCTAATTAACAGCGGCGGACGAATTGACTTTACAAGTCTACATAAGCACTGCACCCACGCAGCGGCACATAAATAAAACGGACTGCAACAACGCAACCTCACTAAACTACGTCTTCCTTGTAACTGCGCTGAGACAAGTGTGCGTAAGCGTGCACCTGGGCTCGACGAGAATCGCTTCAGCCAATCACAGCGTAGAATGTGCCAGACACGCAATCGTTCGCCGCGAAGCAAGCAATAGCCATCCTTGTCGCACCCACAGGCTGAATTTTAACTAGCCTGAAAACCAACGCTGCAAACGAAATCCAGACGGACATCCTGCAGGAAACAGTATTAGAAGGGGTGCCCAAAATGTTACCAAATAGGGGCAAAGATGCTAAAGGGTGTACAAAATCATTATTGCTATATTCTGCGATGAACTATGTCTAAACTGAATTCGAAATACAGGCGCACTCAACAATTTGGTACCAAGACTGCTCGGAAAGCTTACGTCGTTGCTAGAATTACTGAGAAATACCAAAATGGCTTAACAAACGTGCTTTTGGTTCTTGTAAGACTTCATTAACGTTGTCATAGAAAGTTTCGACGTCGCAGAGGGGAATCCCTACATAAATCGGCGACTAGTCTGTGTTGCAGAGGGGAGTCCCCTACGTAAATCGGCGACTAACCATCGCCAAGAACTGTTTACATTATCGAACTGTACAGGTTCTGTTTGAGCCTATAGAATGAATTTTGTGTTTACATTAGCGTGATGATTTCATTATCCAGTATTTACGTTATCGAGCGCTTGCTGTATTTTGTAGATGTCTCTTCTGTACAATAAATCCAACGCCCCCTTTGGACACGTCGTCCTGTCCCTTGTAGTGGAATAGGTGGCCAGATTCCAGAATAATTTCTTGTTCTCCCCTTCGCCTATTCTCCGAGAGACCAATAATATCCTAGTTGACCTTTTCTAGTTCTTCTTTCATTTCCATCATCTTGTCGTCTGATAGGAGTGTCCTCGCATTATAGGTTCCGATTTGCAGCTTTTGTTTTTATTGTTGTTGGTAGCCTGTTCTGACCTGGGGATTCTTAGCACCCTCTGCTCCAATTCGGTTTTGACTGCTACCGTGGAGAGAGAGCTTAGAGCTGTCGGGGACTGAGAGCCGTCGTGGATTTTGTGTAAGACTATTTGGAGGTTTTGATTATAGACTTACCATGCTGGTCATTGCGGGTTAGAAGGGGGGGAAAGGAGGGGGGGCATAAGTGGGTTAAATGTAGGGGTGTTGGGTAGGAAAGTGGGTTAGGACATGGTTCTCCCTGTGTGGGGGAGGGTTGAGGGAGAATTAAGGCTTGCGTGTGCAGGGTTGCATCCCTGTAGTAGACCTGTCCTCACCGGAATTGTGAAAAGTGTCTTCTCACATACACTAGATGAAGATGAAGATGAAGAAGATACATGTGAGCGAAAAGTCCAAAGAAATGGACCTAGGACTTAAAAAATTGTATTGGCTCATTGGAAAATACTCAACACTTACATTAGACAACAAATTATTGATATACAAGAGCATAATCTGTCCTATTTAGTCCTACGGCTGCAAAAGTTGGGGATGTGCTAGCAAATCGACTATAAATATAATCCAACATTTTTAATCAAAAACAAGAATGTTATCTAACGCCCCATGGTTTTTGTCAAACATCTAACCCTCTATAATGATTTCAACATTCCATATGTGGCAGATATAATCAAAACAAATGTAACAGTTAACCCACTAGTCGAAGAACCGGAAGCTAGAAGATTAAGAAGAAAATGGCTAATAGATTTAACAGACTAAATTAGGGGTGACGCTATTGGTTGGCTTCCTCTTACGACTTCAATTTAATTAATTATACACAAAATTAGAGCATAGATTTATTGTAATTATTCTGATTGCTAATAAAGTGAATTAAAAAAAATACTTTTTTCTGAATCAGTATGGAAACTTTATGTAAATTTGTGCATTTAAGGTGTGGTTGCGAACGGAGGTTTTTTTAGGGAGATAGCTAATCACTAAATTAGTCACATTTCTCTAATACTACTGTAAATACCTGTAAAGGAGGTAATTCTAGGTATTAAACGTATTAAAAGTCATAGAATAGTATATTACAGCCCGAGATGGGAAGTGTTTCGTTACTGTCGAGAGATTATCTCGAGACTAAGGAAACTTCCTGTCGCGGTTTGTATACTATTTTATTCGCAACCACTTTATTCTAAACAATAATTGGAAAAATTATTATATTATGATACGACAGGTTGCGACGCGCATGAATGGATCAACAAGATTCCCAGTATCCCTACCTACTCAGCAGTCGGGAATGTACTTCCCGCACTTGAACGGGAAGTGAGTGCGGGAAGTAGCGGGCTGAAATGTACAACTTCCCCCACTCAAATGAGGTCAGGAATGTTAACATTACATATATGGTATTTCCGCTAATTTTCGAGTTCGGAAAAAATAATAAATTTCAACAGCTTTATTAAAACATTGGACAATGATTGTTTTTAATGTTTGCAGGTTTTATTCAAGCGACTACTCTTCAAAACCATAGAAAAACCCATGCTAAATACGAGAAGATCGGAGGCGACGCTAACAGCCCCCATTTCATCTGCAATTACTGCGGGCGAGGCTTCAAAAGACTGGCACGCTACAACGCCCACCTAAAGAAGCACTTCTCGGAGAGCAACGACCTGAAGAAGCCCATTCCAGATGACGAGCCCCGCGAACACATCTGCATGACGTGCAAAAGGGCGTACAAAACCAAGCACCTGCTCAAGGCCCACCAGCTCACGCATGGCGAAAAGACGTTCCTCTGCAGCGAGTGCGGCAAGGGATTCGTGACCAAGGCGGCACTGCAATCTCACCTCAAAGTACACACGGGTGAGAAGCCTCACACCTGCAACGTGTGCAAGAAGTCGTTTGCCCACGTCGGCAGCTTTGAGGCCCACATCCTCATCCACACTGGGCAAAAACCGTACAACTGCAACATATGCACGAAGGCATTCACACAGCTGTCGCACCTCAAGTACCACCTGCGCACGCACAGCGGCGAGCGTCCGTACGTCTGCGCATTCTGCGGGAAGAGCTTCGCGCTGAAGGGGAACCTGACAGTGCATGTGCGCACCCACACGGGAGAGACGCCTTACATCTGCCCCATCTGCGGGAAAGGATTCTATGACTCCAGCAGCATGAAGAAGCACAAACGGGGGCACGGGGAAGCTGCCGGAATGCATCCACCGTTGCAGCCGATGGGAGTGAATGTGAGCAGCGTCAGTAGCGAGGTCATTAATAGTATTAATTGTGTTAACGTGAATCCAATGCTAGCGTAAGCTTGAAACGTTTTTAAAAACACCTTAGACCGCTAATAGTCACATTAACGTGCTGGTTATAAAAAGAACTTTTACTAAGTAGATGAAAAATCTAATTCAGTATATATTTTTAAATTTACAGACAGTTTACAGTTGTCATTGTTTCAAACAAGTCAGTACTATGTATTTATCCTTGGTCTAAGGTTTATTAACCTGTGCTAAGTAGAGTGTCACTAAGGCATATTATTGTTTGTAATATAGTATTTTGATACAAATGTAGGCAGTCTGTGGAACACATTTTTAAATTCGGTCTTTGCTAGTATACGTACATTACATTCTAATGCTCATAGTTGGATAAGTCATATCATGCGTCATGTATTGCAGTAGCCATGTAAGCACCTATGTGAAAACGCTTTTATATATAATTTATTTATGAAATAATAATATTTAAAAGAAATTGATTTATTTAGAATAAAAACAATATAGCCCATTGAAGCGGAATTAATTATATCATGTACAAAAAGATAAGAAGTGGCACCTGTGTATGGTAAAGGTTTTGAAAATACTGCAACATAAGGGCTCCTTTAGGACCCAGCTTAGTTCTTTAAATGATGGGAAAAATTGCCAAATCATAGCATGGTGACAGGTTTCTATCCGGCAGTTCAAGGTGACAGGTGTGTATTCCATTGCTCCAATATTAAAGCCAAATTTGACCGTATTGAGTGGATGGCAACACAAGGAAAGTGGAAAAGCAGTTAAAGGGAAGAAGCAGTGAGCACAGATTGTAGATAGATAGAAAGATAAGAGAGGAAAAGTGAGTAAATCAAAATATAACACAGAATTTAGAGGTTAAAAGGAAAATTGCATGGATAAGATAAGGAGAGATAAACAAAATCACTGAAGGTCAAGCCATTTCAAACAATTCAGAATAGGCAATACATCATACAAGCACGAGAGTTAAAGGTTGGATAAATACCGGAAATTACATTATTAAAATAAAGCTGCCGTATAACAAGTATTAAGGAGGGCCCAGCTGACAGGGTTACATGGACCAAAAAGAACCAATATCAAGAAAATCGAGAACACATAGTACAGGAAGCATTAAAGACTACATCAAAAGGAAAAGGAGAGAAACACCGGAAGAATTCCAAAAGTGGGAGGAAGAGCAAAGAGCCTACTATAAAAGTGCAAAGATACAAAGGAGCCCGGAAAAACAGCAAGAAACTGGAAATAAAAGCTATTCTAAAGAAAAGGAAAGAAGACAAATGGAAGTAGTGCTGAAAAAACTGGAAGAGCTTAAAGGAGGAAGCAAATAAAAAACATAATGACCTAATGGCAGAAATAAGAAAAGTACAGCAGGAATTTCAGGCAGCAAAGGAAGAATGGAAAAAGAGAGCAGAAGAATGGGAGCAGGAAAAAGAGGAGCTAGAAGTCAGAATTATCAGGCTCGAAACAAAAATTGAGAAGCAAGAAAAGGAAAAACGAAAGAATAACATAGTAAGAAAAGGATTATCAGTTGGGGAAGGTCAGTTAGAACAAAAAGTAGAACAACAGGTATTAGATGAAAAACTCAAAATGTCAATAAAAATCAAGAAGGCAACCAGCATAAAAGGAAGAGAAGACAAGCAGATAATAATAGCAGAACTGAACACGTGGGAGGAGAAACAGGAAATTATAAAAAGGAAAAGCCTATTGAAAGACACAAATATATACATCGAGCACGATCTAAGCAAAGAAGAAAGGAAAATACAAGCTAAGCTACGGAAAATAATGAGAGAAGAAAAAGAAAAGGGTATATATAGCATGGTGGCAACAGTGGAACAGTGAGTATGTATGACCCCAATAATGTATCAATTAAGATATCTGAAGAAAATAAAACTAACACCGTAACAAACTGAAAACTGGAAACTAAAACAATAACAGGAAGATATAATCCCAGATGGGAAAATGAACGAAACTGAAGAAATATAATAAAATATGTTTTGAGGTTAACCAAAACGCTCTCTTATAGTGATGTCAAAAAAGTAACTATGTGATGCACGAGTACTCGTGACCCGACAAGATGCGAAGGAACGGCTTTCAACTTGCAAAAGTATTCATTACATTTTTAAAACCGTTACTGAAGTTTAACCTTGCTTTTTATTTTATCGCCAACATACGGTAAAAAGCGTAAGTTTGAAATTGTGTTTCAAGTTTGAATACACTTTCAAAAAGTACAGGTTCCATGAAAATATTTTTTCAGCTATATAAAAAATGCAACTACCGTGTGCAGAAGCCCTGAGCGCAATTCTCAATTCTGTGTAAGAAGTAAGCACAGTTTTGTTTGTTTATGTGAATGTGGAGAGTACTCGCCACTTGATGTAGAACAACACCAATACCTTATCCTGCCAAATCTTGCAACCTCATGCCTTGCCATTTGTTTCTGTGGCCATATTTAAAGAACTCCATTTTCCAGCGACCTAAATGCACTGCGGCACAGATTATTGGAGAAAATTAATGAAATTAATAACAATCCGAATATGTTAATAAATTCAGCAATGGGATTGTGCGGAGTTTGAGCATGCAAAGTGAAAGCGGTGAACATTTTAATTATTTGTTATGAATTATTTTTTATTGCAATAAATTACAGTAAAGTTATTACCATTTGATGGGAAAGTAGTGTTTTAAAGTTAGTTTTAAATTTTTGCATTTCAATAAGGCTGCCAACCGTCCTGCATTGTGCAGGACGGTTCCGTAATAGCAATACTCGTCCCGCATACAAATATGCATTGATATCGTCCCGCAAAATGTCAAATGCGTCTCACAAGTCCCGCATTCCTTAGTATTGTGACATTACGTAATTTCTAGGTCCCTGTGAAGGTCGACATGTGACATTTCACACCCTTACTAAGGGTGCCAAAATTTAATTAGCAAACAAACACCAGGATACTACCTTAGATAGTTTATTTTGTTTATCTATATGTACAAACTTAAGGCTTACTGGAAAATCAAGAGAACAAAATGTATAGTACAGTAAATTAAAAAAATCGGCAGGAATGCTGTTTTCGTTTCCCTGGAATTACGGCAACCATTTCTATGTCGGTGTACGGCAGGGCAAACGGGCTTTCGGAGCGCCTCCTTCCGAGATTCGAGTGTCTGTCATGCCTTCGGCTCGTAACTCGTCGTGAAGCTCGGATGCGTCGACGCCCTTGACCTCGAGTTGTCAGATTAGCCGGTTTTGTTTGTATTACTATAACCACAGAAGCAAATTAGTTTATCTACGGTATTTCTTACCTTGGACGTGCGACTAAAATTGGCGCCGAAAACAGACCAGGGCATTGTTACGCGGTCGTGGATTATTGGTGCGACAGGCGGCCTTCGATCCGCGAGATTCAGGCATCCAGGTGCCTTTTCGCGAGATAACCTCGAAATGCACGTGGCGGAATCCCGTCCTACGGGGATGTTGCGTGCGGCTGTTTGTTCTTGCAGGTCGTGGACAGTTTCCTACGTCTCGGAGATCTTTCCAGGTAGATCACTAGCTATAATCTGAATAGTTAATAAATGCTTGACTGTCCGCGCAAGTTCGTAGCTCGAATTTCTGCTTTTATTATTATGGGCTAAATTTAATTGTTCCGAGTCGGGGTTCGGATATTTTATTAATGATCACCGGATCGAAAACTGATTTCTGACTCTGTTGGAGTCGCCAAATCGAAACTGTCTTTCAGGATTTTTACGGGATAATTAAGCCAGTGATTTGGGCACTCTGTTGGAGTCGCCAAATCGAAACTGTCTTCCAGGATTTTTACGGGATAATTAAGCCAGTGATTTGGGCACTTTGTTGGAGTCGTCAAATCGAAACTGACCACAGGATAGTTCTGGAGCGGATACCGGTAAAAGAAAAATCTTTCGGACGGGACAGGAACAGGAACAGAAATGGGAATCTATCGGAATTATCTTTGGAAATTAGGAATCGGAAATTCTCTCAAAATGAGTGCTGCAACTGCTTTTATATGTTTCGTGTTTTAAGTCGCCACTTCGGATATCCTTCGGTGGGGGAAAGCGGCGCGAGGATCGACTTTTGCTGTTTACTGCGCAGCTTGAGTTTGCGCTCGTTATCTCTTCTTCGGGCGTAGGCAAGATGCAAGCTGCGATAACGCTTGACTGGGCGATGCATAAATTAAATACATTTTTAATGTTTGTTTATAATTTATGCGGAAGCTAGCGTTACAGTATATTCTTTCATTCGAAATATATTGCTGCGAAAACTGTGAAGTTTTATTTCGCGTTTTGAGGTTCACCATAAAATGCATTCGTACGATTGAATGTACCAATCGAATGGCAGCTGTAGTCCATGTATCCTCTCTCTAGTATAATATCTCCTGTGCATGCGCAATGCAACCATGGAGCGGGTTTTTTCCTAATAAATGCGGACATCTAAACAAACAGCTTGAAAAGTAGAGACGATGTGCAGAATGTTAATTTAAAAATTTAATAAGCTGTAAAAATATCTACGAAACATTGACAGAACACCCAGCACTAAAAATGTAACAGCAGTAACAAATATAATTTCTGAAATACTTGCACAACGTAATAATTATTAATCTTTTTTAGAGTAAGTCGAACTTACAGTTATCCACTTACTGGTTACCATGGTTACAGGGCTTTTATTAATTTACTTACAGTCTACCTTGAACTGTAAGTGAGTATTACGTGGTACCACCATACAGAGAGATCAAAAATAAACTTGCCTAGTCTGCAGCATGCTTTTTGTTGACATAGAATTGTAATTTTTTTTTAACTTTAAAAATGCATTTCGGCATCTTGTTAACTTATCCACATGTAATTTTAATGTTAGCTATCAATTTAATCTATAAATTTGGTTTAAATAACATATTTTTGCATATTTGTGTAACTGATTAAGGTTGCGTTAAATTCACATGAATTAATAATATAAATTAATTGTAGTTCAAATTTAGCTTTATAAAGTTCAGTGTAGACGGTGCCGGCGGTCATATTTTTCATTTTTATCAATTTTATTTGTGATCGCCCTGTATTACGAATTGGTTATCTATTAAGTTTTCATTTTTACAATTTTAGGCTACCTAATTTATTAAACTATAAAATGTCATTTTGACTGGCCGTTGTTAATTCAATTTTAACTCATGTATTACTTTTCTTTGCTTTTCACAGGCATTGCAAAAAATTATGTACTAACCGCGAACCAGTGTTGCCAACAACGGCGACAAGTCGCTAAATCTAGGGTATTTAACAAGTGGTTTAGCTAAAAAAATAGGACTGCGATTAGCGACTTTTCTAGCGTTTTTAATATATTTTAGTTTGAAGTTCTAGGGTATTATTCGTAATTTAAAAAAGTATGTAAAAATCCATGAATTAGGTAATCAATATTTCTAAAGCTACACATACATTAATCTTCAACAATTTTCATATACGAAAGAATTTCAAAATATTATTTGCAAATACGTGAGGTTATACTGGTATGATTAACCCCTGAAATTATATTATGTTTACTTGACATTTATTTGTATTTCATACGGTACATCTTACGGTACGGTGTATGACCAGACGGTCATAATTGCGCCCATGACGCTGGAGATTTGAAATTAAAAACTGAAGAAGCTTTAACTCTACTCTGACAGTTTGCAACGTTTGCACATTGCACAATTTGTTATTGTCAATTGTAATCACTTGGTACGAAGAATTACAACGTTAAATTGTGTTTTCCGTAAATAAATAGGTACGTTTTTATTATTATATTCAAAAGTAGTTTACGTATTTTTTATTCTTTGTAAAAAAATAAATTCTAATGTGCGTATTTCGTATTTGCCGACTTTTGGTCTGAAAATGGAGACTTTTAGTACCAATTTAGCGAATATAACTTGCGAAGAGTTGGCAACACTGCCGCGAACTATAAGTGACACAGTTCATGGGTACGTAAGGCCCATATATGTATTATACATATATTGCTAGTAGGACCTGGGAACGCCGGAAAACATTACGGCGCCGACATAGTTTCACTTAGAGTATAACCCGTCTCGTGCGCATGCGTGAGAATTCGAACTCTGCCTTTAGAAGCGAATTTTAAACTTGACCACTTCCCCGGACGACGCCGCCGCGCTTGCGCACCATTGTACATTGAAGAGTTGGTTGTCTGTCTCACTTCCTTCGTGAGTTTTCCACTCATAGCCACTAGCAATACGTATAGTAAGTATTACATATATGGTAAGGCCATACATCGGCATATGTTTTGTTAACTCCCCCTCCCCCTCCTGACTCAGCCCCGCAGAGTAATCTGTCTCGCATTGACACCTTCAATAGTTGGCAGCCTTCAGCCCTACATTTGAATGCTTTCTTGTTGCTAAATCCGCTTATAAAAATAAGGTTATGTACGTTTTGTGATATGTTCACAATCAACTTTTCAGCGCCCACCGCGACGTCAAATTTAAATGAACACCCGTTAGATGAATGTGCTTCCTAGCAATATAACAATTGTTGCAAAACAATCTGGTATGATACACGCATACAACTTAATTTTACAGTGATCTTATAATTAGTCAAAAATTTATTTTTTTTATTTTTAAGTATTTGTCAAAAATTTTCAAAAATTACAAATTCTACGAAACCGTACAAAATAGAGCGTTAGTCCAATACTTTCTTTATCGCAAAAGGAAGTAAAAACGTAAAATGCGCACCGTTTTTATGCCACAAAGATGTTTTGATTTGACATTTTATGTGTCATTCATTAAAAGTTGTAGTAATCAACAACATACGCTTTTGGAAAACAAAAAGAAGCGTGCTGTGTTATTTATCTAGGGCATATACCTATGAGTTAATAGGTATATGATCTAGGGTGCTGTGCTCCCAATTGCGACAAGGATAGAGCATATTCGTATGCTGTATTACAGAAGAAGATAGCACGAAAAAGGGATGTTACATATCTTGGCACCTAATCATATGTAATACCAAAGAGCATATAATGAGAAGAGACTCAGCGCTGGGTAGTATTAGCGTATAGCTTAAAAGTTCCCGCCCGCTACGCTCCCAGGTCTTATCCCTCTGGCGGGAGGGATCCCAGTTAAACAGCTCGGAGCAAAACCATGATTCTAGAATTCGTTGGTTTAAACTAAAGTACGATGACTGCGATGTTGCCAAGTTAACACAACGTTCGAACTTACGGGTGGTCTTCCGTTTAAAGCACGGTTTGATTTGGAATGGGCGTAGCACTTTTTCTTGTGCTTATTTAGTAGAAAATACGTTTTGCTATCTGAATGCATTTTTATATGCAAGGAAAGAGGATAGAGGCACGAACTCATCACCCAAACGTTTCCCTTCCTAATTTATGGCCTTTTAAGCTCCAAAGGTTGGTTCGAATATCAGACTGACAGGCGTTCGTCAAGTCCACGTGGCTACTTGAAAGCAAGAGCCATAAACAACTTGACCGTAAATTTAGGAAGCATATCCGCGCAGTTATGCACTAACCATTTCTACTAATCTCGATATTATTTTTAAGCGGTGCAACTGAACTGCGCACAAAACCCATGAGTCCCTTAATCCAATACTCGAATTGCGCTCAACATATTTGCATACCTGGCTTAATCCTTATCATAACTCGAACTGCGCTCAAGGGCGATTAGGATGAGGAGCAACCATAAAGTGACTTTTTATCTTTATCTGCCAAAACTGTGTCATGTCATAACATACCGGTTGACCGGTTTCAAAACCGAATATAGCATGTTTTAAAATATTACTAAAAGGAACTAAATTATCCAGCCATTGTCCTTTGAAGTTCGCATTACAAGAATTATTAACACGGAATAAAGTATACCAAGTAGGTATGCAATGATAAAAAGATATATTAACTGTATAGCGACAGGTAAAAACAAATATATTTTTTATCATATACAGTGTGTTTCACTTCTCACATTCACACCCCTGTATCTTCCTTATTTTTTTCTGATCGACTTGAAATATTGGTCACCATTTAAATTAACTATTTTTATAACTTTTAAATATTTTACCTCCCCCAGTAACCCACTGCCATAGAAAAAATTAAAAAGCATAGTAGGCCTAGTTAACGTTATTAAATAAAGTTAATCAGAATCACAAAAATAGTCGAAATGTAAATTATTATTTAACTTGCTATTTACATTTACAGGAACATAAATTGACAGCTCATGTACTTCAATGAGAGACAACCATTGAAATTTAATTCGTTTAGATTAAAATATTATTCATTATCAAAAATAATCAAATTGAGAATTTTTTAAATTTTGAGCAACTTCTTTTTAATAAAATTTTAGATAAAACCGAGCCAACTACGTTTTTTAAATTTTCCGTATCTGTTTTTCAACGCAGTAAGATGCTAGTTTGTAGTAAGATTATTTAAATAGTGTAAAAATAACTCTCTTAAAGAGTAGGTATAATGGACTAAAATTTCAAATCTGTCATAAAATAAATAAGGAAGATATAGGGCTGCAAAGATAAGAAGTGAAACACACTGTATAACAAATGTTTTACTTACAAGTTTACAATACTACTAAATTTATGAGAAACAAGTTTTACAAAATTGTATCGAGATATTTCATGTCTATTTAACTGCACAATTTTGGCTTCCATGAATTGTATCTATTTACATTTCGACAATAGAATTGAGTTTTATGTACGTATCGGCTTGCATTTCTAACACTTTTAAAAATGCGTGTATATTAGGGTATGGAGATGAATTTTCCCGTTTTAAATTTGGAATGAAATTCGCAAGTGTTGTTCGTTCTTGCAGCGCTGTCAGTTTTCACAACCAATATTTCTGAAGGAAACGTGAACGAGTGCCACCTTTTTAAGAAATGCTACAGAAAAGCTTACCGGGAATACGCCGTAAAATTTTTTAGTAAAAGAATTATCTGACATGATTTATTGGATAAAAAATACTATTTTCCCGCTGCTGATGATGTAAGTCAGTGATACAACCTTAGTAACGAAACGTGTAAGTCGGTGATTATATTTGTTTGCTGCTTTGTCTTGACAACGGAACTTAATACTATTATTAAGTTCCTAGGATAATAAAATTAGCAAAGCAAGATGCAGATTTAGACGTTTTGTGTTTATGTGACATGTGACACTCACAGGTAACACGACTCACGAAAACTAATCCTGGTGACAGGTGACAAACCAAAGGATTTTTTCAAAAATCTAGGAAAATTTCGATAAGCAGCGGGAAAAATATAATAAGATAACTCGGAATGTATCGCCTATTAACATTTTCGGCAGGCAACAAGCCGCGACTTCGTCTTGGCTTGTACTTGCCTACCTCAAATGTTAATAGGTCCTTACATTCCTTGTTGCTTAAATAGCTATTATTTTCCGCTGGATGTTTAGATTTATACGTGTGTCGAATTAATTTTGCGGAAATTGCATGTGCGAATATTTGGCTATAATTTTTAGATACCATAGGAGCAATGCATCGTGCTGGTAACGTAAGATATTCGACCAGATTTAATGACCATGCGATAACATTTTTTTGTGTGCATAATACGGACGTCTTATTCAGAAAAATTACGTATATTTTAAAAATACATACGTATGTATACTTAATGTAGGTACCTAATTATTTTATTTTATTGTATGGCTATTCCGTCCCTGGTTGCAGTTGCTTTATAAGTAAGAAAAAAACACGAAGGTTACATATTCCCTGGACCAGGCAGGGCGTGATGGGCCATTGTAGTACATGAAAATAAAAGAAACACTTACTGATCTGAAAAATAACGGAATATAGTAACTCACCCGGGGTTACCCCTCTCCCCCCCCCTACCTGTCGTGAATGGATAATCAAAAACGAAAATGATTATCTATTTTTCAAAATTTCTTTAAAATCAAGGGTGTTACGTGTCCCGATTTCTAAGGCGCCGACACGTATGAAAGCAACTATTTTTCACTCATTTTCTTGCGTTAATCACACTGCAAATTCATGAAAAAAAGTATGACTTCCAAAACTAGTTGCACACATAACTATTTAATATTTTTTATTTGAATAAGTTTCAACGCTCACACTGACAGTCATAAAACGAAATTTGCCTGCAAATTTTACTGCTAACTTTAATAAAACTACGTCTAGGTACTGTTTTTGTAAATTAAAATGCGAATAATTAATTTTTCGTTGACCGCTTGAAAATTCCTAAAAAAGGATGGATTAATAGATGTCATTAATACACTGTTTTTGATTAATACACTCTTTTTCATTGATTAACTGTTTTTGTGATTTTGACGTTTTGATGATATTTCGCATGGAGGTTAGTTGTATTATTCAAATTTTTCACCACAAAAAAAAATTTGTGGCCAACGAACAAAAATTGTAATCAACTCGTTTGTTAATGGGCGATTAATAATCTCAACTATTAAAGGCACTCACTACCTATCGCTCGTTCGTGCTTTAAACAGTTTCGATTATTAATCGCCTTCATTAACACACTTGTTGGTTAAATAACTATTTCCACAGCAGTTATACAAAAAGTTGGCCAATGATATTTTTTAATAAAAAAGTGTTACGAATACAAGAAAAAAATAAGTAGTTCTTTATTTATTAGCTGTAACTCGCTAGAACGGGTAGGTCAATATCTATAAATATATACGTATACGAGAACCGAGGCAAATTGTACTTCTGGCTAAAATATGTACTTTTTTCTTTGCTTTTGGGTTAGCCATAAATACTTCATTTTTATTATTAGTAAAAATTGCTGAAGAATGCTTCCCCAATATGAACCACCGATGCTACGTATATAAGGAAAAAAATTGATAACATCTTGATTAATTCTACTAGTTAAAATATATTCTACTTTGTAGCGGCTATTTACATATTGAAATAATTAGACTTCTGTTTGATAATAATATGCCCTTTTGAAAATGGAGAAGTGACCGGTGTTTGCCTGCTCTTATTAATTAATTGAACTAACTGCGATGTATTGTTTATAGTATCTACTTGCTTATCTAAATCAATGCTAATAAAACTATTTTTGTTAGGGCACTCTATAAATTTGACCTTGAATTCATTATATCCAACCAATCATTAAATGTTTGCATTACGTTTGAAATTTTTCCCAAGGATAATTTAACGGTAAATGTTCAGTTCTTCCTAAATACGCAATGGCTTTGGCAACGCAATTGGATAATAATTGAACAGCTGGCCGTACTTCTTGTCTCTGGGACCTTTTAACATGTAAATGATACCGGCTAAGTTTGTGGGTAAGCGTTAATTCAGAAACTAGCAAAACTTCAAAACCAAGCTTATTAATTATTAAATTATCAACAATTAATCTCGAATCTAAAATATGGTTGCGACCAAGTTTTATGAGATGCGATGCATCTGCAAACACATAAATATTTAAAGAATTATCACTTGGATGTCAAAAAAAAAAACAAGTTTTTTCGTAGCCAATTCCAAACTCCGATAATAATTTTCTATTACTGGGGCCCATATGACTTGCAATTGCCACTACATTGTGGAGATTAACAATAATTTCACTAAGAATTGTACATGTCAAAAACGAATAATAGAGACACGTTACGTTCGTTGGTATTGCAATAATAAATTCAACTTCAAAAGTTCAAATGAACGGCTCGAGGATGATGTCAAGTCGGTTTTAGGGCGAATTAGCTGACATGCCGTGTTTAGGTGTATCGTGCTACCCTTCTTAGAACGCGGCAAGGATGTGGCAACATCGCGCTGGAGTGACCAGTTTGTTTCAGGTAGAAAAATCCGAAAGCAGAGCATGCTCTTTGCCGAAAACACGTTTGCTTTCTGTAAATAAATTCCTGAAACGTGGGTATGCAACACATTTAACAATCTATATACGTTGAAACCTATATCGCTGCGTCTCTTCTCATTATATGCTCTTTGGTAATACGTTAATGTCGTATTTGTATATACCGGGTGTCTTAAAAAGCTTTACATCTAGTAGGTTTTGAATTTTGTTTGCATGTAAATTTTTATGTGTATTACATTATGGGAAATTCAAAGCATACTAGATGTTTCATTTTAAGACAGCCGGTAATCTTTCATATAATCATCGATCCAAACTGGCTGCAGATGTTTGCGCGACGCGCGTAGAGTAAACGAGTAGATAATCTTGTAGTGTACGTCGCCCACTTTGAACTACCGTTCATAGAGCCAATAATATAGGAAAGAGAGATAAATTAACCCTCTTGTTAGGGTCTGCACACTTTTTTTACATTACACAGACAGTTTGTACTAAGAACACACACATCTTAAACTGCAGCTAACCTTTGTACAAAACTATTGTCAAATTTCAATCCCGCCTGCCCTACTGGCTCTAGAAACGGTAGTTCAAAGTAGGTGACGTACACTACAAATTAAACAACGAGTACTGTATAACGAATACAAAGTAACGAATACTAAAACGAAAAGTAACGAATAGTTACAAGTACTGAAAAGTAATGGAAACTGTAGAGATGGGTCGTTACTTTAATTACGTTATTTTGTAATATTATCCAGAAACGTTGCGTTTCGTTACTTGTTCAGCAAATAACGTGTTACTTTGTTAACGAATTCTATTGTACAAAATGAGATACCGACAACGGCATTAGTGTCATGGAATGAATAGATACGGAGTTTTTACATAACGTAACGTTAAAATAGCATTACGTCCGTTATTTTAGTGACACGTTATGTAAAAATTCCCTGAAAATAATGTCGTAGAGGATGGCACACGCATGCGAATCTGTCGTTTCAAATATTACGAATGGAATTGAATGAACGGATCATTTCTAATTATTAATTAGAGAGCTTTCAGTGGACAGCTCTTAGCTTATAAAAACAAAAAATCTCTTTATAGTTATTTATATACATCTATGGTATCACTTTTTGGTTTCTTAGTAAAAACGTTCCAAATCACAAGTGTTTCCTGGACTCATTTCTACTACTAAGTTTGTAACCGCAACATACGCACACAATGTTGTAAAAATGTATAGTAAAAATCTGTGTTTTAGTAAGTAAATGGTGAGTACTGAAATAAATATTAGGCTGGCTGCAGTCGTTTAGAGAAACAATAAATAATGTGCACGTGCTGAAATATACAATAAATACGAGTAGAACAAAAATGTAGAGGCCTCGCTCAGCGATGTTTCGATCTTTCAGGGCGTTCATTAGCATCAGCGATAACAGCATCACTGGTCAGCGGTCATCGAAGGCTCACATTATTAAGGAACGCTGTGTATATGTAGGAATTTTTATCAGTAATGTAGTAACGTTACTTTGCAACGTTATATTTCAGAAACTGGAACGAATGGAACGTTACTAGTGAGTAGCAGTAATTCCCATCTCTAGAAAACTGACACCACTATTCTGTTAAGAAAAAGTAAGATATTTAATATACAAAAGATTAAAAAGCGCACTGAGACATTTTATAAAGAAGAACAAAACTCATACAAGGTCATTTTAAGTTGGTGAGCTTCACAAAGTAGCACAATGTCTGATACTTGTTGCCAGGGCCGTAGCTACCACCGGGGCAGCCGGGGCAGCGCCCCAGGGCCCCCGAACATAGGGGGCCCTCGAAGACGGAAGAAGTTTTTTTTACGAAATTGTCTTGAAACAGTTTTGAATCAAACTTAGCCTGTTTAAACGTTAAATACAGTTTTATATTATACTCAATATCACAAGTAAATATGTGTTTTGTCTGTTTTAAATACATATTCTTCTATCTTAACAGAAAAAACCACCAAATAGTAACCCTATTAAAAAAGTCTTACTAAATGAAAGTGGTGTAGAGGTAAAGGGGAAGATAACATGGGGGCCCCATAATTATTTGTTGCCCCAGGGCCCCCAAGCCTGTATCTACGGCCCTGCTTGTTGCAATGTCATTCAGAAGACTGCTGGCCATGTGATAGCTGTCGAAGAAACCTCCGCACTGTATGCGGTAAAATAACATCAACATAATTGAGATGCTTCCAATTGAAATCTCATACATTGACTTTTTATTGTGATGCATGTATGCAGTGCTGTAGGCAAATTCCACAATTGCACAATGCAATAAAAGAAATGCAGTCAGATATAAACTCATTGAAAACAGTGCGTGGATTTGAACAAGATCAGAATACACTAAGTGAATTAGATGAAAATGTAAAAGTAAAACAAAAAGCAAAAAAACGTACACAAAACTTCAAAAAATAGTTTTAGAATTAAATAATCAAACTGCTCTACTACTCGCCAGTGAAAGCTTTGAATCTAAACATTTTGCAAATATCAAAAGAAAAAAATATTTTTTAAGGTGTCCACCCTATACATATTGGGTGCAAAATATGACTATTTTCTTCAACGTTAAAAACCTGAGCTATGCTTAAAATATTACTGTTATTACTAATAGTTCTAGAGTTCTCGAAAAGCAAAAATAGACAATTTTTTGTTTTTTAAAGTATATTTGGTTTCGTGCCAGGTAGACATCAACTGTGAATACAAAATATCGTCTTCCTCCAACAAGTAGTTTTTGAGCTATACCGCCAAGAGACGGACTGACAGACCGGCAGATAGATGGACAGACAGATAGACGGAATTGAAAAAACATATTTTTCGTCATCTAGGAACCTTGAAACGTGAAGATCTGAAGAAATCTTGGGAGGTGATTTTTTACGATTACAATACTTCCTTCGCGTTTGGGGAGTAAAAAGCAATCGAAACAACAATGAAAGTAGAGCCAGAAGAACCAATTGAAGAGATAGAAGAACACCCACATCGTTCAAGAAATGTAATAATCTTCTGTCTAGAAGAGTCAAACCGCAATGATGCCTAATCCAGATTTAATTATGATAAACAAACTATTTAGGATATATTGCTGCCAACCGCAAATACTAAGCAAGAGTCAGCCAAAGTTTTTCAGTTACTCTTATCAGCTTTAAATTGTACCAAACGATCGTTCAGGCTAAATGGAGAATCGGAGAGCTGACTAGCTACAGTGAAGACGGCGTGCGGTTATTATTTTTCCATTAATAGTGAAACGTACTCAAAATTACCAGGGGGGCCAAAGAGTTTTTATACCTATAACTGATAAATTCATAAGCTCACTAAGGTACCATGCGTAGCTCTCTACAATCTTAAACAGACTTCAAAAGAAAACAAAACCACAATAGCTTGCATTAGCTGTACACAACATATTAATAAGCACAAACAAAGTTTATATTAGTTAAGGATAATGCAGACAATACAGGATGTTACATAATTTCAGGGTCAGCACTTGTACAGCTTCCAGGAGCGACTTTACATCATGGATCGAAAGATAGCAAACAAGCACAATATGGGATATTAATGTACCAGTTCACGGTGCCCCAAGCAAGTAAATTGTAGCATTCCAAATTACATTTTTGACGCAAGAAAGCAAACAAAGTGTGCTAATTACAGTTTTATGGTGATGTTATAGGCAAGCAATATAGCATGCCACCACGTACGTAAGAGTTCAAAGGTGTTACGTGTAATTTTTCATTTAGATGCAGTTTAGGAACTTTTTCGAATGACCTGCAGTTCCTAGGTGTATATTTGGTTGCATACTCATTTACATTTTGGGGATATTTTGAAAATCCTTGAGTTTTAGGGAATTCTAATAAATTTTCAAAACAGATTGTTAGTACAATTTCCGGCGGTCATTTTTGCCCCTGATTTTTCGTGTGATTGTTTTGGGGTGATGTCGTTAATTTTCCTGGAATTTTGCTCCATGTAGATTTACGATTTCAAAATTATTATGTAAATCGTTGCTCACCCGCAAGAAATCCTGTGTGAGATTAGTGGAATAAATCTAGTTTAACTGGGATAAGAATTTATTTCTGCAAGATCACCTAATTATGGCCACCTTCTAGCTTTAGTATGTTCTTGTAGTTCCGTTTGAACACCGATTGAGATATTGTGTCATTTTAGGCCTTTTACTCGTACCCCCTTGTGGCTTAGTGCTATACTCTTCGGCTTTGATATCTCTTGCTAAAGCACCTGGAGGACCAACTTCCACTCCGTTCTGAGTTTTTCAACTCATGTGGCTGCCGACGAAACTTCGACTCACACGACTTTTTCCCAGTGGGATTATTGGAGAAAAGCCTGACATACCTCATGAGGTATGTTGTACATTCGCTTGGACGGCAGCCCCAAGTCCACAACCGCTGTGGTATGCATGTACCAAGAAGGTACTGTTCCAATCACCCAGGTATCTTCTGCGTGCAGAGCTCTCGTATTTAGCCATCTGATCTCTCAAAACCGAAAATACCATTAGTGCTGTTACTATGAAATTCTAAGTGTTCTACCTACCGTTTATGCTGGCGAAATTTCTAGCAGATGGTACAGAGAAATTAAGGAAACCTGATGCCGCTGCGATATATTCACTTTTTGCGTTTAGTCACAAAACAATACCTAATCGTATAGTTATGCGAATTAGTTAGTACGCTTTATATGTATTATTTCCTAGATTGACTGCTCTGTTAGGGTTTTTAGTTGTATTCAACTTGGGAATTAACGCGTTCCTCAACGTTTTTAAAATTAATACCTTCTATGGGAGGATCTCCGGGAGCCAAAACCTTACAAACAACTCCTTTTTTAATGCTGTAGCACACAGTTAAGTGTGTAATACCCTAGGATCATGATACCATTCGCGATGATTCGCATTTATAAAAATAATTGATCTTTGACGCGATTTGATGAGACTCCCGTTTATCGATATCGCACTACTTTAATTATAAGTCACTCTATACTCGTAGTTGAGATACGTGTGCTCGAGCGGATTGCGAGTAAAAATCGTAGTTTTGTTTTTCACTATAATTGATTAAAATTACAACCTTGTACATCTTATACTTAAAACTAAATTAAATCTACAATTCCAATCCCAAACAAATATCTTATTACAGAATTGTTTTGCACTATTGGATTCCATGCAGTGTTGTACTTGTACATACTGTAAAATAAACAATTAGGTTATTTTAAGCTCTGGTATTTTCTTTCTTTTATTATTTTCATGAAACAGCATAAGTGGTTTAGGAACTTTCAAGGGCATCTGTAGGTTTTCTGGTTTGGACCGTCTCAAACCAGTGGTGCTTCCGGACAACCCCCTCCCCCACCCATTCCTGCTCGAGAAATAGCTGGCAATAATTTGCTGAACCGCCGTGTTGTAAATTATTTAGTTTTTGGTTGGACGCAATATGTGTTGTAACGAGATAAATTCCCCGTGTAGCAAAGGGTTCCAACTATGAAAGACAAAAAAACTGGGACAACTCTTGATAGAGATTTTAGCAGAATTTGATTAGCTTAAACAAGGCTTTAAACAATTACATTTATTATAACAATTCTGATTCATAGCAACGTCTAAACAAGATGACAATTAAGTTAGAAATACCTAGCAACTGTACATATTAAGGCAGTCACATTCACAACAGACCATACTAACTGTCCCAGTTTTTTTGTCTTGCATAGTACCAGTGATTTCTGGTTAATTAGAAGGTGATGCCAAAGAAGTCGGTAGCTTCAAGTTTACCTAGCGAGAACATTTATGCAAAGTCTTGCTCAATACGAGATCGTGTGTTAATACTCCTAGAACCGCAAGGCGGTGTTGACGAAGTAAAACGCAGCGGGCGAATGTAATTTCGAAAAAACCAAAGCGGGGCCGCAACAGCGACTCTTAGAAAACCGTGACGGGAAAGCTCCTAATTCGGCAATTAATACCAGCAACAATTTTCCTTCATGGGAACAGTTGATTACAGCCTGCCATTGTTGACGTTCGAATGACATCAGCGTTAGCTTCGCGCCCACTAGAAAAACCAAAAGGACACAAATTGAGTAGTATCCCCGTCAGGCATTTTGATCTGCAGAAACGTGCAGTTCCAGACCGCAGAAAATAGCATTTTTCGTTATTTATTTGTACATACGTTTACATAATGGAATCAGTTCATTTCGTATGTTAGAATTAAGAATAAACATTGTTTATCCGAATTCTTCGACTTAATAACTTCAGATCTTGGCATTGCAAACTATAAAATAGTAATAAACAGTCAGAGAGGACATTACATCTCTATACCGTAAATATGATCGTGAACGTGACCCGGGGAAGGCAGTGCATGAGCACATGCTCCTTCAGATGTTAAACCCTGATTGAGGAGCATTAGTCTGTAAGTCAAGATTTGTAAGCCTAGCGTCAACGTCCCCTCTTAAGCGTCGAGCTAAGCAACCAAAATCCAATTCCATAATTCTTTTTTAATGTATTTGATAAATGAGTAATGACTAAACTCATTTCTTTTGTGGGTCTAAAGCTAATAAACCTTTCATAAATAGTACCTTTTAAATAATATCTAAGTACTGATGAGTACTAATATCGAAGATTATAGCAAAACAAGAGGAATTGTTTACATCGTCGCCTATCTGATCTAAAATTGTTTTGAATACAATAAATGATAATTCTTTCTGTATTTTCCCACTTGTGTACTTCCCAATTTTTGCAAATTGGTCACAGTTAATTTTTTGTTCACAATTTTATTATGTTTCGGAAACAAAGATAGGAACTCTACAAAGTTACCTCTGTTGGAACTTTCAGTACCTTTCTTATCGCCTCTTTGAGATATGTTATGTAAAGCTTTGTAGATACCTACATTAATACGAGTATGTTGATTATAATAGCAATATAAGATCGTCCACCAAATACTGATTGACGTAAATCACCAGGACTTAGTAATTCTTACTTAGATTTAAAATTTGTTATTAGAAGATGTTGGAACTACTCCCCGAGTCATACACTGTGTAAACTCGGGCATTCATCTCCACTTAAACATTTTTACTGTTTGTAGTGCCCATGCAAATAGCATTCTAAGAGTCATAATCGCGTTCGCTTACACTTGCAATATTACGTAGATGTCATTGCAGTTAAGTCCCTCCCCATAAGGAAAGACCGTGAATCTTCTTAGTAATTGGATTGTGACCAGCTTAATACGCATTACCACTGATACCTTGTAATTCCGTGATGCCACCGTTAAGGCGATTTCCCATACAAGATTTTCCTCTGTAGGTTGTCAGTTCAATAAACATATTTTTTATTTACTATACTCTGTGTTTAAATGAATTAGTAGGACGGCTGGTGGTGATTTTATGAGTACAATAAGCATTAGGTAATAGGGGGAAGCAAGACAAGTACACAGCTGTTCGATTTTAACATCATCCACGCCGAGGTCGTTGTCTCTGGGTTGATTATACCATCATTACCCTAGGCAAGAAGTTACAATCCAGCAGCGTCCACCAACTTATTATTATTGACTTTCCACGTCCCTTTCGAATAAAGTTACACACACTTACTGACGCTTCTCAGAATAGACTCACCCTTATGTCTTACTTGAGCTAGCTGTGCCCTTTTCACTTGTTAACAGGCAGTAATTATCATTTTACCCCTAACAATATTTCAGTATAATTCTG
This sequence comes from Agriotes lineatus, assembly GCA_940337035.1. Taxonomy (NCBI): domain Eukaryota; kingdom Metazoa; phylum Arthropoda; class Insecta; order Coleoptera; family Elateridae; genus Agriotes; species Agriotes lineatus. The sequence continues at coordinate 36,087,328 of OW679196.1, read as the reverse complement.
ATTTACTGTAATGCTTTGTTTATAAAAATACTTGCTTCATCTTTCTACTCCTGGTCGTTGAAAAAGCAGTATATACATGACAGGAGAGAACGCTATTTTCCCTCGCTGTAGGTATTTGTAGTCCTCGGACTTCAAAATGACACTTTGGGAAGAAAGAAAAATCATGCATTTTTCTCTCTTGGTCTATAATGTACTATTTTTGTAAGAAGTTATCGGATGATAAATGAGGTAGAAAATACAAGGATACATTTACTGAGAAACAAAAACACAACTTTTATTTTTATGCAAACATTTATTTAGAAATAACTAAAGAGAAATGCAAATTAAATGACGGTATACTGTACATAAATATGTAAATGTGAACATACATAATAATGCATGCGTCACAGCCTTTCTCTGAAAGCAGTAAATGTATTGTCCTGATAGTAATAATGATGACGGTTAGTAAAATGTAAACCACGTAATGCTAACCAGTATGTTTTTTTGACATTCTGTAATTAGCTTATACAGGTAACAAGTTTTCTTAAATTGAAGTAATGTTTATGGTAACAAGTAATTTTTATGAAAGCATCTAATTTGGGAAGGTATTAGAAAGTGGTGAATAAAACTTTAGTTTAATTTAAGAAATTTTAGAAGTAATAAATAATGAAATCGTTAAATACTTTTATCCACAATCACCTTATAATTGAAGTTTTATCCACACTTATGAACCGTCTAAAGTACCACTTCATCCACTAGTGGAATAATGAAATTACTTTATTCCGCTAGTGGGATAAAACCATGTCACTTACTACTGCATTGTTGGTAGCACTGTCAAGCTATGCCAACTTCGAAATTTGTAGGTTAAGTTTTGCGTCAATCTGTGTCAAATAACAAACAAAACTTAACCTATTCACCTCTCGAATTTGACATAGACTGACAATACACTTCAGTACTGCGAAACGTATAATTTGATCTTTCGGTACTTTCCAAATTGTCACTATGACTTTTCATGGCTGTCAATACAAAACGTATGTTTTTTTAGATACTTATTGAGTTGTTGGATAAAACGTTGTATTGCATTCGTGTTTAGTTGCGTTTTATCCACTTGAGAAAATTAAACGCCCGAACTGCGTTCTCGCGTTTAAACATTCTTGCGTGGATCAAACGCCATCTAAAACACTTATACAATAAATAACTATGAAATATGTGCCATTTTAAAACACTTTCCCATGAACAATATCTTATGTATTGATCCTGTTAGATTAGGTAATACAGAAACAGAGTATGTAACCAAAAATGAGATCAAAACTCCATTTAAAAATAATATCCCTGGGCCCGACTGGTTCATTAACTTCAGAAAAAGACACAACTTATCCATCAAGAAGCTGCAGTCTGTGGAGTATGCACGAAAAAATGACGGACCCGTTTGTAATTGACGCTTATTTCAAACTTCTAGAAAACACTCTAAATAACCTAGAACTAAACGAACGTCCTCAACAAATTTGGAACCTGGACGAAACTAGCTTAGCCACTGACCCATCAAAGACTAAAGTGGTTGGTGGTAAAGGAGTGACATGTTCTCGTACTACCAGCGGCCCAGGAAAAGAGAATATAACGATTTTGTCTGCTGTTAATGGTGCAGGAAGTAAAGCATCCCATTATTCGTTTTTAAAGGAAAAAAATGTTTGGGGCCAGTGGATGGCAGACAAAACTGACGATGATGAGGATGTAGCATACGCTGCCAGCCAGAATGGGTGGATGTAATCGGACATATTTGTTAATTACATTAAGAAAACATTTATTCCAGTGCTGGGTGCAGAAAGATCCATGTTGTTAATTTATGACGGACGTAGTACTGACGTAGATCACAGAGTGATAAAAGCTGCACGGGAGAATAATATAGCTATTTTGAAGCTCCCTCTCATACATCACATCCCTTACAGCCTTTAGACTTGGCAGTGTTCAAGTCTTCCAAAACTGCGTGGGATGCAGAGCTTGTTAATTGGCAACGAAAAAAATCACGGGATTAAACTCCCCAAAAAGATTTTTTCTGAAAGAGTACATGTTTGGAAAAATGTAAAACTAGAGGTAGGTAATACAAAACGGATTTACAAAAGCGAAAATCATTCCATTCAACACCACAGTCATACCAAAAGAGATATATCACCCAGCCGTTTTGAAGAGGTGGGAAAGTGTTAATAAGCCTGACGATGCAGGAGAGGCAGCGATTGAGGGCTCCCAAGAAGAAAATCGTGAAGATGTCAAACAACGAGCATGAAAATGATCTACAGGCTACGTCAAATGTGTCGTTTGAAGATCTCCTGTTAGAAACTGTGAAACAAGCAGCCAGACCGGATAAAGTCACAAAAAGAAATGTGTTGCAGCAGGTGCAGAAGTAATCACGACTGATGAAGCTGTAGAATGGAAATTGAACGTTCAGAGAAATGTCTAACCAAAGCAAATAAAAATCAGAAGCAGAATAAGAGCAAGAAGGAACGAAGGAAACGCAATGAGAGTAGCAGCGACAGTTACCAAAGCGACATTGAAAATTTATGCGAAGAGTCTGATGATTCAAATTTTATACCTGATGATAATGACGAAGACGATCCTATATTGAATAAACCCGCAGATATTGACAATTTGAAAATAAATAATTGGGTATTGGTCAAGTAGTGCTCCAGAAAAAAATTAATATATTTTGCAGGGAAAATCATTGAATTGTTGCCAGAGAAAAATGAATGGGTTGTTAAATTCATGAGGTTTAGTAACTCTAACCAAAAATTCTCTTGGCCAGATATTGAACATACAGATGCTATCACCCGTGACAATATTGAGATGATTTTACCAGAGGTCGAGGTTTATACATGTTTAGTATTGAATTTTTCGGAATTAATTTGTCGTAAATAATCCTTTATAACTTGTTTTTTGATGTAATAAATACATTAACTACTTACAATTGTCTTATTATTTATGTTGCCTTCTGAATGCTAAAGTAGAACCAGGTACACACGAGTTTAAATAGATAAAAGTGTGCTTACTTAATTTTTGGGTGCTGTAAAATTAATCAAGAGAAAGTTCGGAATCCGGTCTAGCCCAAAATCTTTTCATATGCGTGTCATATACAATTCAGTCAGAAAATTCGATCTTGCCCAGGCACATGAGGCAAGTTAAAAAACATGGCCTCTGTATATATTTAATTTTTATTTAGAAAAAATCACAATATATCTTGATAGTATTTTTTTAACAGTTACGCTAAGTAATAAAAATGTTATTGGCAAAGATTTAATTTATCTTTGTTTTTGTTAGATCTCTTGGAAGTTCAACTAAAACAAAATGCGTTTGATCTTGCCCCAACTCACCTTAAATAATAAAATTACCTACTTTGACTATTGACAATTAAACAATTACGACTTTTCTGAAGTATGATATCTCATATGAACAACCAAATTTTGCTTCTGTGCTGTTGTGTAATCACAAATGGAACACGAATGCGGCTTTTCTCCTGTATGAGTTCGCATATGTATAATTAAAGTGCTTCTATATGCTGTTTTATATTTACAAACAGAACAACAAAAGGGTTTTTCTTCTGTATGACTTCGCATATGTGTAACTAAACTACTTCGTCTTTGCGCTTTGTAATCGCAAATAGAACAGCAATATGGTTTTTCTCCTGTATGAGATCGCATATGTGGAACCAAGCTGCTTTTAAATGCCGTTTTGTATTCACAAATTGAACAGCTATATGGTTTTTCACCAGTATGAGTTCTAGTATGTTTAACTAATCTACTTTTTTCTGTTGCTTTATAATCGCAAATTGAACAGCAATATGGTTTTTCTCCTGTATGACATCTCATATGAATACGTAACTGATGTTTATATGTTGTCTTGTATTCACAAACGAAGCAAATGTATGGTTTTTCGCCCGTATGAGACCTCATATGTTCCACTAAAACACTTTTACGGGTTGTTTTGTATTCACAAGTTGAACAACTGTACGGTTTTTCTCCTGTATGTATTTTCATATGACTAGCTAAATAACAATTACGTGCTGTTTTGTATTCACAAACGAAACAACTGTATGGTTTTTCAACTGCATGAGTTACCATATGTGTAACTAAGCTGCTTTTAAATGCTGTTTTGTAATTACAATTAGAACATGTATATGGTTTTTCCCCTGTATGAGTTCGCATATGTGCAACTAAACTTCTTCGTCCTCCTGCTTTGTAATCGCAAATAGAACAGCAATGTGGTTTTTCTCCTGTATGACCTCGCATATGTGCAACTAAACTGCCTCGTTCTCGTGCTTTGTAATCGCAAATAGAACAGCAATATGGTTTTACTCCTGCATGAGTTCGTATATGTGTAACTAAGCTGCTTCTAGCTGCTGTTTTGTATTCACAAATAGAACAGCTATATGGTTTTTCACCTGTATGAATTCTATTATGTTTAACTAACCTACTTTTTTCTGGTGATTTATAATCACAAATAGAACAGCAATATGGTTTTTCTCCTGTATGAGATCTCATATGTTCCACTAAAACACCTTTACGGGTTGTTTTGTATTCACAAGTGGAACAACTATACGGTTTTTCTCCTGTGTGTATTCTCATATGTATAGCTAAATAACTTTTACGTGCTGTTTTGAATTCACAAACGAAGCAACTGTATGGTTTTTCACCTGTATGAGTTATACTATGTTTAACTAACCTACTTTTTTCTGTTGCTTTATAATCACAAATAGAGCAGGAATATGGTTTTTCTCCTGTATGTGACCTCATATGTTTATCTAAATGATCTTTCTGTGTTGCTTTGTATTCACACACTTGGCAACTGTATGGTTTTTCAACTGTATTACACCTTATATGTTTCATTAAATCACTTTCACGGGTTGTTTTGTATTCACAAATGGAACAAACATAAGTTTTCTTCCCACAACTGTTCTTTAAGCAAATGTTTATATTTTGTCCAAGTGAGGTTTGGTAGTCACAATTACAGCTAGATTGTTTGTCATCGATCTGCACTGCTTCACGTCTAGCTGAAGATTTTACTGGACAACAACCTTGATCATAAATATCACATTTAAGTTTCTTTGTAACAGAACACTGTACTGGAGAACTTTCGTCTTTTATTTCAATTTCTTCTTGTTTAAGATTAATATCACAATAGCCACTAATATTATTATTTTGAACTATTTCTCTCTTGACATAATCAAGTTTATTGTCACTTTCATTATTAACCATATTTACTGACTTGTTCAACTGAATCGGTGTTGGATTACAATCAGGGTCTACTAATTCTTCTTTAATATCCATCGAGGCTATTTAAATATGACCTTCACATTAACTGCAGAATCTGAAAAAAAAAATTATGGTAATTAATTATGTTAATAATTTAAGATGTACAGATTCAACGGTATATTTCTCAGATATTAGAAAACATAATGAACTGTATATGCTGTAAAAATTATTTTTGTTTTGTTGTTGACATTATTTGAATTCACATTAATTTAAAGTGTTATAGTGGTTTATATGGAAATGCATATTTCTTGTAAAACTATTACAAATTCAAATTCGTATTTAGGCGCACAGCACATTTAGTTCATCACTGTGGAGGTAGTCTTGTTACTTTTTCTCTTATATTAATCGTTGTAAGAGAGTGTCATTAATTGTACCACATCCCATAAACTCTCAAAAGGCTGGGCCACTTTGATCTGACCACAATGCATCCGTCAAAGCAAGCCAGCGATTATTGTACAGCTTATATTCAAGAACAAAATAATGACTCGTGCTTTGTTTAAGCTTTAAAATGAAAAGAATGAGGAAAAATAAGCACAAAAATGCTTCCTTCAAAATGAAACAGTTCTTGAAAAACTGCTTTGTGATGGTAGGGCCATGGTTCCTCATAGCAAGCCACCACTGACAATAACGCATGACTAGGACCTACGTTTTAATATCGATCTCATCATAATTATTACCACAATCAATACTTACGTAGTTTCTGATTTTACAGATATAAACTGGTTTGGCCAGAATATTGCTTTAAATGGCATGTACATATAACGAGTAATCATACAATTGAAATTGATATCAGCTTTATAATTGATGTTTTTGGTACTGTAGGATGTCCATTGCTTTAAAAACTTTATTGATGTTCTAGAAAAATAACTGCTATTAAATGCAACCTAATCCATTGTGAATTAACTGCAGTAATACCTTTACCTACGTAAGCTCTAAAAGTAGAAATATCAACAAATATTTGCTGACAGCCAGATTGGTCTGTTATGCTGTCAAAAAAGGGCATTTTAATCAGCGTTGCCAACAGAATATTATCGTTTCCCCCACAAAATTCAACAGAATTCCACGCTCCACGGGTAGGGCAGCATTTCATTTTCCATAGCGTAGAATAGAGACAGGTGTCAGATTTCCATTTACATTTCGATATCGGAATAGATTGTGAAAAACGACATTTCGATAACACATGTTTAATGGGAATCCACCCTCAGAGACCCTGATGGCGTAATTGGCGGACAATCAGATATTGCAAGTCATTAAAATACATCTCATACTTTTAAATTATATATTTTTATTAGTAAAGTATAACTGAACAAAGTGAAAACTAATCTACTAGGGACGTATTATTATTAAAAACTAATTAAAATTAACACAACAACACGCATATTCTCATCACTTATTTCCTCTTATTCCAAATATTGGCGTCCAACATTGCTTGATTTGGTTCAAATTTGATAATACCCACACAACTTTCAATTAATCGTTTGGTGTGTAGCAAGGCAGCCAATGTATCAGTCATTTTATTCCTATGATCGGTGAACAGAATTGCCTGGAGGCTGGATCAGGATTCCGTTGCTTTGCGCTGGTTCTATGCCTTAAGCACATAAACGAGACTGCGTTTATGTTTTAAACCAATGTAGTCAATGGTACTTAAAAGGGACGACAGTAAACTACCCTCAGAGACGCAGCCTCACGTCTCGATAATATTATGGCTTGGTATCAGGGTAGCGACGTAGTGAATGAATCAGACATTAGATGCAGATTGTTTTATTACGAAAATAAACGTTCTATTTATACAAAACAAGAATGCTTAACTAAGTAACATATCAAAGTTCAGAATAGTGTAGTTTACTGGAACGCGTTTAAAGGTACAAAAACAGCAATTCAGCACAGTAAGCTTTTTATAGTTCCGTATGTGTTTGCAGGACAGAGCGGTGAACTTGGGTTTACTAGGTCGCTTACGGCGTGAAATGCCAAGTTGCAGTTTGCTCCGGTCTTTAAACTCGATGCTTGCGAAACAAGATTGGTTTCTAATATTTCGTAAATGTGAACTGAAATTTGCCTGTTTAATTCAAGATTAAACAGATCTAATTTAAATATAAACTGGCGAAATTATGAAGTAAAACTGGAGGTTAAAACTGCTTGTTTATGAAATCAGAAGTACATTTAGAACTTCTGACTGGATTTCGTAAATTTTGTTATTAAAATTTATGTGTGTTTAAATCAAGTTTAAACAATCGGTTTTGATATTAAATAAATTGCTGAAAATCCTTTCTAAGGAGACGTTTTTTAGGGAATGCAAGTACTAACAAAAAATTTATTGCATCCTCCAGGGACGTGAACATTTTCTTTTCAGATTTCTTACAAAGCAATAGTTTGCATGCACCCCATTTTTTGAGAGAAATGCCCCTTGGGAACAGACTTTATGGCGATAACTGATACGGAAAATTCTTGTACAGGTTCAGGGTCATTTCAATTCCCCTAACTGGGGGCGGGCTGCTATAGGGACCTTGCGACCCTCTTCCGCCAAGAACGGGAATTATAGGATGGGTGAGAGAAAGGAGGGGTAGAGAATGGAAGAGAGGCTAGGAAAGGTGAAGTACTGTACCGGCATTCGTCTCAGAGAAGGTACTCTGTTGACTCAGGAAAACCACCTAAAACCCGAATCAGAGCAGACGGCCTGGGGAATCGAACTCGCAACCTCCTGAATGCTAAGCAGATGCGATCAGGGCCGGCGGAAGACGTGGTGGGGGTATAGAGCATCCACCACTCATAAAATTTCCGGGTAGTGGATCCACCACCAGAAATTTGAAGTTCCTATCGCATGTATAAGTAAAATGATCACGGACCCTCGCAGGGCAGAACATGTAAACCTGGAATGATAATTATGACTCTGAAGTGAATGCAATATGAAAGAGACAAAACATTAAAAAATGTTATATTTGTTTATAACAGCTGTTTTATAGGTATATTCAATATATTTTAGGAAAATTATTCAGCTAATTATCTTCTTATATTAATATATTTTTGACGTTTCGTCAGCTCAGCTGACTTCCTCAGAAAATACACATTACGACGAATACAATAAACTAAAAGGAAAATGAGATTAAGGTTAGATCACTTGAACAATGTATATTTACTCTTACCTTATGTAATGTGGATTGAAATTTTGAGATTGTAAAGTTGTATAATGTTCTAAGGTTAATAATAATTCTTACAATATAACTTAAAAAGAATATTTAAAAAGATTTCGTAGATATAAAATGTCAGATGTCAAAATTTGAAATCTAAATTTTCTTATTTTAAATGTATAACTTGATACAAAAATTTTATTGTAAAAGATATCTTGATATTAAGTGTAATTTAAATTGTAAAGTTTTTTTTGTTGTTAATTATAGAAGAAAATTTAGAGAAGATTATAGTAAATGGAATGAAGATTTTCTATGTCGGTTTTGTAATTAATAGAATTTGTATTTTTTTTTATTTCAATCATTTCATATATAAGGCGTTTTTGTAAAATATTTTCTTTTTGTAATATTTTAGGTGAGTTAAAATTAAAATTATGATAATTATCAACTGCATGATCAGAGAGGGCAGTATTTGGTTTATTTGGATTTAAAATTTTTGTTTTTATAGAATTTGTATGTTGAGTTAATCTTTTCCTTAGATTTTGTTTTGTTTGTCCTATGTATTTAGCATTGCAATTATTACAATTAATTTGGTAAACAATATTATTTTGATTCAGATTGAATTTTTGTTTTATCTTTTACATTGTTAAAAAATTGATTTCCTATTGTATTGTAATTTTTAAAAGAAATATTAAAATTATTTTTGTTTGTTAATATTTTACTTAAACGTTGTGATAGTTTTGGTAGGTATGGGATGGAAATGTAATATGGATTTTTAATGTTTTGATTGTTATTAAATTCTTGTCCTAAATAGTTAGGATATAAATTGATAGTTGCATTATTATTTGTGTTATTATTTTTAATTTTATTTATTCTTTTCTTAATGTTGGTGTTAATGAAGTTAATAGGATAATTATTTTTTAACAATATTTTCTTAATTTTTATATTATCAATATGAAATTTATTTGAAGATAATAAAATTGCACGGTCAATTAAGCTATTAATTACACTTCTTTTATATTTTATAGATGTTTGAGAATTATAGTTTAAGTATCTATCAGTTTTAGTTTCTTTTCTATGCCAATTCGTTTCAATATTATTATTTTCTGTTCTTATTAAAGTTAGATCCAGAAAATTTATAGATTTATTTATATTTTCATTTTCAATTGTGAATTTTAATCTTGGGTGGTAGTTATTAAATGTTTTAAAAATTTTGTTTATTTGGTATTTATTAGTACAAATAATTATGTCATCTACAAATCGTTTATAAAAACTAATTTCGTTTAAGTTAATTAAAATTTCAGATTCATTTTTTTGTAATACCAAATCTGCAATAGTACTAGATAAAGGCTGACCCATTGCAACACCAAAATTCTGTTTGTATGTTTGATAATTAAAAGAAAAATACGTAGATTGTAAAATATATTCAACTACTTTTATAAATTCTTGTTTAGGAATATTGGTAAATTTTTCTATTTGACACCAAAATTGTTCTACGGTTTTGATGGCTAAAGTTATTGGAATGTTTGTATAAAGTGATACAACATCTAAGGAGAATAAAACATGATCTTTTGAAATTGTTATTGTATTAATACATTTTTTAAACGTCCATGAGTCTTTTACACTATATTGGTTTTTTTGGGTAACATTAATTACAATATTTGAAAAATATTTGGATAATTTATATAATGGGCTCATGTATGAAGCTACTATTGGTCGTAAAGGGTAGTTGTTTTTATGTAATTTAGGTAAACCATAAATTTTTGGTAGTAGTCCATTATGAGTTATTAATTTTTTATAAGCGATATTATCTATATAATTTTCCTTTTAGTTTATTGTATTCGTCGTAATGTGTATTTTCTGAGGAAGTCAGCTGAGCTGACGAAACGTCAAAAATATATTAATATAAGAAGATAATTAGCTGAATAATTTTCCTAAAATATATTAAAAAATGTATTTCTTTCCTCTTCGGATGAAAAGTTTCTTATTGCGCAAGTCTATTTTCAGCCCATTCATCTGTTCGAATTGAGTGACATGCGCTTTAACACAACTTTTCGCTTTCTCTCTCTACATATCCTTGTCGCACCCACAGCATTATGTTCGCTGCTTGAATAGGCGATTATCCTTCAAGTATGCAGCCCGGCTTTCATTTGCACCAATACACGGGAACAACCCCCACCACAATTACTATTGACGAACGTATCCGAGTGTTTACGACCACAAATGCATGCAGGTCATAAATAAAACACACAAGTGTTTTATTTATGATGCAGGTGCTCTAACAACCGGGTTTTTTCTCTATTGTGTAATTTGGTCCATGCAACCAAGGGCTTTGTGTCGAGAAATCAAGAAAGATGCTGAAATATTTAGTAGTGAAGCGCAAGAGATGTGATGAAACTGTTGAAGAGAGTGCACAAAAATCTTACTCTCAACCGGCAGAAGTGGAAACCTTAACCTCAAAAAGTAATAGTGTTGTTTCAAAAGTATCACTGGGATTTTCACGATGGACTGAAAGAACCGTCTGGCTAGGACACAACAAGGAGCAAAAAGCAATTTGTAGCATTTGCACTAAAGCTTGCGAGAAACATTTAATAACCACGTTTGATTCGCATAAGATGCAAATAAAAATGGCCTGGGTTGATAATGGATTCTGCCATTGGAACAATACGGCTCACAGAATAAAAATGCACTCAAAGTCCTGTTTACATATCGCAAGTGCGAAGGCATTGTCTAATTTAAAAACAGTCAATCCAGTTGAACATTTGTCAATTGGTACGCAAAAGTTAATGATAGACAATCGCACGGCACTAAGAATTTTGTTTAGTACAATTCAAGTACTGTGTCAAAAGGGATTAGCTTTGCGTGGTGCCAATAATGACGAAAATTCAAATTTAAAAAAAATATTAAAAGCAAGTGCAGAACATGTTCCAGAATTGAAATCGTTGCTCCAACGAAAACAAAATAATCTTAAATGGTTACATCATGACGTGCCAAACGAAATTCTTGTTGGAGAATTTGCAAGAAATAAAAAATGCGGAATTCTATGCAATACTCTTGGATGAAACTATGAAACATCTGACATGTCAAGAACAGAGCAGGGCTCGATTTGCATTAGAATTGTTTCTAACGATTTTGCAGCGGCAGAATTTTTTATTGGGTTTTACTCGACATCGAACACCAAAGCCGCAACACTGGTAGATATTATCGACGTCTTTATTCGCTACGATTTAAAACTAAATAAACTTAGAGGTCAGTGCTACGACGCAGCATCAAATGTTTCGGGAAAGATCTCCAGGTTGCAGAGGCGTTTACGAGAAGAAGAACCTAGAGCTATTTTTGTACATTGTAACGCTTATTGTGCCAATCTTGTAGTTCAAGACGGAATTTTGAAGGTTTCAGCTGCAAGCAAATTCATCGGAGTAGTCAAAAATCTAATCAATTTTGTGAGAGATTCGCCGAAACGGCTGGCGCATTTTCAAGATCTACAGCCGAACTCTGAGACCAATAGCCCAGCTCTCGTAGCGTATTGCTCAACTAGGTATTTTTATTCAAATAATTTATTGTTCATTAACAAAACTTTTAGCCGATATTATAATTGAAAAGCTTATTGTCAAAACCAGGGTTGCTTTGATTTAAATCAAATGATTTTGTTGTTGATATTTTTAATATATATTAATCGCTTTAGCCGATACTTGATGAAAATAAATTTAAATTTTATCCATATTTAGAGAAATAAAAATGAAACAAACAGAATTTGTTTGAAATAATTTTCACTTTGAATTTCAAATTGAAAATTCACGGAAATTCAAAGTGAAAATCAGTTGAAACAAATTCGTTTTTTATGTATTTTTTAAATTTTTTTACTAACGCGTTTTAAAATTATTTTTTGCATATTTTTGAATTTTTCCGTAAATAAATGCTGAAATAAAAAATTAATTAAGCATAGGATTTAGCATGACAGTGAATTTATATTAATTTGCAAGTTTATTTTCATTTAAGCTCTGTTTTGTTTTAAAATGTTAAATTATTTTAATGTTGACTCTAAATGTTAAAGTGTAATAAAAATAAAATGAAAATAACCTCAATTGCATTATTTATATTTAAAAAATCCTATTTAAATCATAAAATTTTATTTAAATAAGGAAATCCGATTTAAAAAAAAATCGATTTAAATAACAAAATTTGATTAATTTGATTTTTTTCAAAAAAATAAATAAATCAGCAACTCTGCACAAAACTGAACTATTCCAGTTTTTATCAAAAATGAGTTAACAGTTGATTTCAACTAAGTTGGTTAAGTCTCGCATCTTGTTCAACTTTTATGAGTGGTACCGTTATATTTCATGTGTTCAGTTTTGAGAATAAGCTCCTCAATTCTAATTCTCATATGTATTCTAATTCTTATACTTAATTTCTTGTTACAGGTGGGTCATGCGAATAAGCTCCCTGAAATCTGTCAGAGCTAACTATCAACCACTGATTCAATTTTTGAAGAGCAGTCAACGGACAATCGACTGCACTGTCTCTTCAAAAGCTTCCGGATTTTTGGAGTAAATGGTGTCGTTCGAATTTCTCTTTTTTCTCACAGCAATGATAGAAATTTACGATCGGATTGAAATTTTGAACAAAGATCTTCAAAGGACGGATTTATGTGTAATCGACTCGTATAAAAAAATCGAGGCTGTGGCCTATTGCCTAGAAGCATCCCGTGAATCAACTTTCGAGACTATTTGGCAAAAAAGTAAAGACTGTATTCTAGAGTTTGAAATTGACGAACCAAAGCTTCCGCGACAAAGAAAAATCTCCAAGCGTCGTGATTCGGGCGATGACGAAAATTACGCATTTCAGTGGCCTGAAGATTTTTTCCGGAAAATATATTACGAGGTATACGATCAAGTACTCACGTCTTTAAAAACTCGGTCCAATACGGATTCGGCTCAATTTTTTTAAATCGCTCGAGAGGTTTGTAATCGGCCAAGATACAAATGCAAAGAAAATCGTAGATTTTTATCAAGGTGATTTTGAAGAGGAGAGCTTAGTGAATGTTAGAAATACTTTTTTGGACTTGTCAAAAAGGAGCGGGAGAAAAGCCGAAAATTTAAGAGATGTAGTGAATTTCCTACTGGAAAAGCAATGGTGCGTGGGAATTGTTCCTGAATTTTCTACATTTATTAAATTATTAATGACAATCCCTGGATCTTCATGCACCAACGAAAGAAGTTTTTCAACGCTCCGGAGATTAAAAAATTATTGACGAACAACCATGTTACAAAGTCGGTTGAATCATGTAGCAATGTTACACATTTACTCAGATATGTAAGCAGGGCTGCAGGCAAATTCCACAATTGCACAATGCATTAGAAAAAATGCAGTCAGATAGAAACTCATTGAAAACAGTACGTGGATTTGAACAAGAAGATCAGAATACACTAAGTGAATTAGATGAAAATGTAAAAGTAAAACAAGAAGCAAAAAACGTACACAAAACTCCAGAAAATAGTTCTAGAATTATATAATCAAATTGCTGAACTAAAATCCCAAACCGAGGAAAACCACGGTTTAACTGAAAAATCAATAACTTCCCTCGCAAGTGAAAGCTTTGAAACTAAACATTTTGAAAATATCAAAAGAAAAATATATTTTTTAAAGTGACCACCCTATATATATTGGGTGCAAAATATGACTATTTTCTTCAAGGGTAAAAACCTGAGCTATGCGCAAAATATTACTGTTATTACTAATAGTTTTCGAAAAGCAAAAATAGACAAATTGTTATTTTTTAAAGTATATTTGGTTTCGTGTCAGGTAGACATCAACTCTGAAAACAAAATATCGTCTTCCTCCAACAAGTAGTTTTTGAGCTATAGCGCCAATAGACAGACTGACAAACTGGCAGATAGATATACAGACAGAGAGACGAAATTGAGAAAACATATTGTTCGTTATCTAGAAACCTTGAAACGTGAAGATCTGAAGAAATCTTGGGAGGTGATTTTTTTACAATTACACTACTTCCTTCGCCTTTGGCGAGTAAAAAGCAATCGAAGGCTAGACTAACCAATTACAAAAAGAACTTAATACAAAAACTCAAACAATGAAAGTAGAGCCAGAAGAACTAATTGAAGAGATAGAACACCGACATGCAAGAAATGTAATAATCTTCTGTCTAGAAGAGTCAAACCGCAATGATGTCTAATCCAGATCTAATTATGATAAACAAACGATTTAGGATATTTTGCTGCCAACAGCAAATACTAAGCAAATGAGTCGGCCAAAGTTTCTCAGTTACTCTTACTAGCTTCAAATTGTACTAAACGATCGTTCAGGCTACATGGAAAATCGGAGGTCTGACTAACCAGAGTGAAGACGTGCACCACCCTTAAACGAAGGGATAAACAAGGCCTCAGCTAGCTCTTTTAACTCTTGGCAGAATTGGCGTGGTGTAAGGATCAGGCTAAGAAATGCTTCGGGCTTTTACAATTGAACAGTAGATTAATAAAAGAATTGGGCGCCATGTCGTTATTTACAACAAATAAAAAAATCTAGCTAGCAAAATAGATCAACACCTATCTTGTACGTTTCGCTGTATACCTCAATCTAAATGTAGTAAAACGAACAATAACAAACACAAACAGTAACAGTCGAAAAATATTTAATATCAAAACAATTAAATCAGGGTTGGCGTCACCCAACTTACACACACACAAGTATATCGAGACAAAACAAACAGAACAACATTTTAAAAAGTTCAATTCGAGGTGGCATTTCGGAATTCGCTAAGCATAGCTTAAATAACCACTACAAGCTAACACGTGTGCAATCGCATTAATGATAATATAATATACACGCTATTTCAGCAATTTTGAATTATTTACATACCCGCACTTAGCGGTAATAACAATTGAGCCAAAAAGGTTGATTAAACTCACTGAGTTTGATTTGCTAAGATCTTAGTAGAACTGATGTAAGTTGCGGCATAATGCTTTTGACGATAAAAAAATAGATGCTGATAACAGCATGTACTTACAGTTTAAATAAAGATGAATTCCAGCGATCGGCAGGGAAATCCCCATGCTTTGCATTCTTCTACGAAGACTCAAGGCCAACTGGACTGATTCCAAGGTCGACGCTAGAAATAACCCTTCGTGAAGTGAGCCAATACAAGAGGTTTCTAGCCCAAACTAAACGAATTTCAGCCCAAGCTAAACGGCCTAAATATTTAAAAAATTAGAAAGTAAAAAGTTCGCAAAAGCATTCTAACCGAACGGTGTTCTCGGCCTAGTATGGAGGACGCCTTGCCGCGATTTCGATGAGTTAAAGCGCAGAGCAATCCAGCCTAAATAACCAAAAATAATACCCAAAGAATAGAATTAGAGGAAACGTTCTTGCCAGCGCTGGAAGCGCGACCGCAAACAATGTTACAAACGCCTTCGCTTGCTTGAAAAACAACGCTTCGAAAAATCAATACTAAACCAGATATTGCACTGTTTTCACAGCCAACGTGGATCGAAATGCGACGACAAATTCAAACGCGAAAATGTGCAGGTGTTTTTAATCTTTGAATGCGAGCGCCTGCTGCGATAAACTTGAATACTTTTGCAACAAAATATAGCTATAAGGTGTTCCGAAAGTCGGTGTTAAATGCATTAATGCGTTTTTAAAACAAAGTTGAAACGGGGTGTTACAGACGGCGTGCGGTTATAATTTTTTCATTAATAGTTAAACGTACCCATACCTATAAATGATAAATTTATAAGCTCACTAAGGGACCATGCGTAGCTCTCTACGACCTGAAACAGACTTCAAAAGGAAAAATACCACAATAGCTTGCATTAGCTGTACACAAAATTCTAATAAGCATAAACAAAGTTTATATTAGTTAACGATAATACAGACAATACAGGATGTTACATAATTTCAGGATCAGCACCCGTACAGCTTCCAGGAGCGTCTTTATATCATGGATCGAAAAATACAAACGCAGCGTACTCTATTGTGGCCACAAATTATATTTTAACTAACGCCAAAGTATAAAGAAGTAGCAAACAGATACAATAAGGTATGATAATAATTATAAGAAAGTAGCAAATAAGCGCAATATGGAATATTAATATACCAGTTCACGGTGATGCCGCAAGCATGCAAATCGTAGCATTCCAAATTACAGTTTTGACGCAAGACAGCAAACAAAGTATGCTAATTACAGCTTTATGGTGATATTATAGGCAGGCAACATAGCATGCCACCACATACGTAAGAGTTCAAAGGGTTCCAGTAAATGTACCAGTGATTTCTGGTTAACTAGAAGGTGATGCCAAAGAAGGCGGTAGCTTCAAGTTTACAGAGCGAGAACATTTATGCAAAGTCGTTGTATCTTGCGTAATACTCCTAAAACCGCAAGGCGGTGTTGACGAAGAAAAACGCAGCGGGCGGATGTAATCTCGAAAAAACCAACAGCGACTCTCGGAAAACCATGACGGGAAAGCTCCTAATTCGGCAGCTAATACCAGCAACAGATCCCAACTCTCACAGTGTCAAAATCAACTCCCAAAAACTAAAAGTACGAGTACCTTGTTACAACCAAGAATAATAAGGAGAAAGCGCGCACATACCTAAAAGCTCCCAGTTTTATAATTAAAACCGCAGCGCTGTGTGAATCCACGACTAACGCATCAGGCAAACCAAACCCAATAATCTTCAACAAGTACCACCTATATAAATCCGCGGTATGCGAGTGAACACCAAAAATGGGCTCCTGTTTTGTTCAAACAATTCACTAATAAGCGGCCTGCAAATTAGGCCATGGTTGACCATGCATTTTGCGAACAGTTTGATTACAGCCTGTCATTGTTGACGTTCGAATGACATCAGGGTTAGGTTTGCGGCCACTCGAAGAACCAAAAGGACACACGTTGAGTAGTAGCCCCGTCAGGCATTTTAATCTGCAGAAACGTGCAGTTCCAGACCGAAGAAAATAGCATTCTTAGTTATTTATTTGTACATACGTTTACATAATGGAAGCCGTTCATTTCGTATGTTAGAATTAAGAATAAATATTGTTTATCAGATGTGAACTACCTGTTTGGCATTGCAATGAAATGACTCGTAAAAACACAGTTTATTAGTAATTCTTATATTTTTTTATATTTACAACTTTTATATCGCAATTATGAATCGGAAAAGTGAATTTTGATATACATATTATCAAATGTTCGAAATTTGGCAGACATCCTTTGGTAGATTTACATGATGTTTTCATAAATTGAGACATCACGCTTGCAAAGTTACACAGGCAAAATTCGTATTGACTCAACAAATTTTTATATTCAACAAAAATACTTTATCCGCAAACGTCACAAAAGTGACAACTTATGTGTCTTTATTGACAAAGCAAAAGTGTCACTTTATCTGCCTAAGCAGATAAAATAGCGACTTTTGCGTACTTTATCTGCCTAAGCACACAAAATAGTTGCTCTCTTTCTTTCTTTCTATTTTTGTTCGCTATCTCCGCCGAAGATACTGGACCTATTAAATTGTATGATGGCTTAAAATTTTGCTAATTTTTAGACTTAGATCGTGCCCGGTTTTTATTTTCAAAAAGAGTACGAAAAAGTTTTAATTTAAATAAACCTTTAAGCAGCGGATCGGAGCATCTGTCGCCGTGGGTTATAGTGTGACAGCTGCTGTGGCCGTGTGCTATTAGCTCGGGTGATTCAGTATGTTCATATATCATTACAGTAGCGTGTTATTTGAACAGAAGTTGGCGCAGGGGTACAGTGCTCGCCTGTCACGCTGCTGGCCTGGGTTCGATTCCCGGCCGATGCAGCCTTTTTTTAAAATTTATATTAATGAAATTTACCTGAATACGTTTGCGGATAAAATAGTATATGTTATTAGGAGTAAAAGTGACTTTATGTGGCTTAGCTGAATTATTTGCCTCCCTAACGTTCGGCTAAATAAACTTCAGCTTCGCCACATAAAGTATCACTTTTACTCCTAATAACATAATCTACTATTGTAAGTAGTGAAATGAAAATTTACATTTCGTACAGTTAAAAAAGCGCAATTTTTGTTAACAAAACCTGTGTTTATTTACCAAGTAAATGTCATTGCCTCAACAAAAAAGGAGTTTAACTAACCAAAATTTACAATAATTTATTGAATAAAATCAGAAAAACTTGAATATTTTTTTTAATACACGGCAGTAGCTGTTTAACCGTAATCATAGAGTACAGTTGTTATGCACCAACATATGACAACATAATTATTAATTCAAAATACTATTCTCTAAATTCTTTTAATAGGCATAAAGTTTGTTTTTAAAATTATTAACAGAAGAGGTACTAACAACACGCAATTGTATTAGAGAAAATATTTTCCAGCATTGATTTTAAAGCTGCCTTTACTCAAATGCATTCCATATGTATTAGGGTAATCTTTATTTATATAGATTTTTTTTAAAATTCTGACGATCTCACTCTTTTAACATTTTTCCAAATAGAAAAATAAAAGCCCTGTAAAATTTAAAACCAATTGGATAACCGTAAGACGTGCCTGAATGATCATGCCTTGAAGACCTGGAGGGAAATAAAAAAATGTATTATTACATGTTCATAAATTTATTAAAATATAAAGCAAAGATATGGAATACATTGGTATTAAACAGGGAAACCATATAAAGAATCCGTGGCTTCACAATAATTTCAAAAGATAAAATGTAAACCTCTTTTTGCTACTGCCTGGAAATTTCTTACGGTAGTCCTTTACTACATGTAACAGAATCTGTTTTTGATCACCTTTCTTAGTTAAACCGCTGTTAACCTCTTCTATGACCTTTAACACCAATTTCAGCAGAGTCATTAAAAACATTGTTTTGAACGGCCAACAATCCTTTTTGAAATTCTTCGAGAAAGTTCCAAGTAGGAGGATCACTTTGCAAGGACTCGTACAAAATTTTTACCACTTGATAAATGCTGCAGATTGAAAATTTGTTGATCACCAAACATCAACACGGTGACCGAGCGTTTTTGCAACATTTTCTCATCACAAACGTCAAACGATTTTGACTCACTAACAAGTTTTGGTTCATGTCATTTAACACTCTGTCGTTCCTCCTTAACTTTATATTTGATTGTTCAGTTCTTGTACAATTTTTTGCCAATTTCAACTGCTTTCCACACTCTTTCTTTATTAAAGTCACTTTTCTCTGTGCCTCTTCCAACATCCTTTACAACATTTTAATTTCACATTCCACGTAATGCCAACCAGTGTGTTTTTTTGACATTCTGTAATTAGAAATTCATATTCTTATATGGGTATTTCGCCACTCTGCAAATTAAAATATTAAATAACGAAAATATTAACAACGAACGTTTCGAGGGACAATCTGCCCTCGTTATCAACGAATAACAATTAAAACTAACAAGAACTTATCTTTTTTTCACTGGAAGGAAAAACGACCAACCTCCAATGAATTTTTCCTTCCAGTGAAAAAAAGATAAGTTCTTGTTAGTTTTAATTGTTATTCGTTGATAACGAGGGCAGATTGTCCCTCGAAACGTTCGTTGTTAATATTTTCGTTATTTAATATTTTAATTTGCAGAGTGGCGAAATACCCATATAAGAATATGAATTTTGAATTCACGCCACAAAGAAGTTTCAGAGATTATTCTGTAATTAGCTTATACAGGTAAAAAGTTTTCTTAAATTGAAATAATGTTTATGGTAACAAGTAATTTTTATGAAAGCATCAAATTTGAGAAGGTATTAGAAAGTGGTGAATAAAACTTTAGTTTAATTTAAGAAATAATAAATAATGAAATCGTTAAATACTTTGAAATATGTGCCATTTTAAAACACACGCAATAAAACACTTTCCCATGAACGATATCTTATGTGTTGATCCTTTTAGATTAGGTAATACAGAAACAATTAATCTTACTTAATATACGTAAAAGTAACATAGGTTGCCTATATGACAGGTGTATTCTGTTGAATCACAAAACAAAACAATGCCACATCTATCCCAAGTATGAGTATTTATACATTAAAACAAATTCTGTTTTTCTACTTCTAAAATCATAACAAGCACAGCAGCAAGAAGACATTTATCATGTATATAATGAACGTGTCCGTCACAAAATGAAAACAACCACGTTGATCTTGTATGAGATTTCATATAAATAATAAAATTACCTACTTTGGTTATTGACAATTAAACAATTACGGCTTTTCTGAAGTATGACATCTCATATGAACAACTAAATTTTGCTTCTGTGCTGCTGTGTAATCACAAATGGAACATGAATGGGGTTTTTCTCCCGTATGAGTTCGCATATGTATAATTAAAGTGCTTTTATATGCTGTTTTGTAATCACAAACAGAACAGCTATATGGTTTTTCCCCTGTATGATTTCGCATATGTGCAACTAAACTGTTTCGTTCTCGTGCTTTGTAATCGCAAATAGAACAGCTATATGGTTTTTCTTCTGTATGACTTCGCATATGTGTAACTAAACTGCTTCGTCTTCGTGCTTTGTAATCGCAAATAGAACAGGAATATGGTTTCTCTCCTGTATGACGTCGCATATGTGCAACTAAACTGCTTCGTTCTCGTGCTTTGTAATTGCAAATAGAACAGCAATATGGTTTTTCTCCTGTATGAGATCGCATATGTGTAACTAAGCTGCTTTTAAATGCCGTTTTGTATTCACAAATTGAACAGCTATATGGTTTTTCACCAGTATGAGTTCTATTATGTTTATCTAACCTACTTTTTTCTGCTGCTTTATAATCGCAAATTGAACAGCAATATGGTTTTTCTCCTGTATGAGATCTCATATGATTATGTAACTGATGTTTCCACGTTGTCTTGTATTCACAAACAAAGCAACTGTATGGTTTTTCTCCCGTATGAGACCTCATATGTCCCACTAAAACACTTTTATGGGTCGTTTTGTATTCACAAGTTGAACAACTGTACGATTTTTCCCCTGTATGTCTTCTCATATGTATAGCTAAATAACTTTTACGTGCTGTTTTGTATTCACAAACGAAACAACTGTATGGTTTTTCAACTTCATGAGTTACCATATGTGTAACTAACCTGCTTTTAAATGCTGTTTTGTAATCACAATTAGAACATATGTATGGTTTTTCCCCTGTATGAATTCGCATATGTGCAACTAAACTGCTTCGTTCTCCTGCTTTGTAATCGCAAATAGAACAGCAATGTGGTTTTTCTCCTGTATGACCTCGCATATGTGCAACTAAACTGCCTCGTTCTTGTGCTTTATAATCGCAAATAGAACAGGAATATGATTTTACGCCTGTATGAGATCGCATATGTGTAACTAAGCTGCTTCTATATGCCGTTTTGTATTCACAAGTAGAACAGCTATATGGTTTTTCACCTGTATGAGTTCTGCTATGTTTAACTAATCTACTTTTTTCTGGTGCTTTATAATCACAAATAGAACAGCAATATGGTTTTTCCCCTGTATGAGACCTCATATGTTCCACTAAAACACTTTTACGGGATGTTTTGTATTCACAAGTGGAACAACTGTACGGTTTTTCTCCTGTATGTATTCTCATATGTGTAACTAAATTACTTTTTATAGTTGCTTTGAATTGACAAACAGGGCAAATATATGGTGTTTCTTCTGTATGTGTCCTCATATGTATAGCTAAATAACTTTTACGTACAGTTTTGTATTCACAAACGAAGCAACTGTATGGTTTTTCAACGGTATGAGTTAGCATATGTGTAACTAAGCTGCTTCTAAATGCCGTTTTGTAATCACAATTAGAACATATATATGGTTTTTCCCCTGTATGGATTCGCATATGTGCAACTAAACTGCTTCGTTCTCCTGCTTTGTAATCGCAAATAGAACAAGAATGTGGTTTTACTCCTGTATGAGATCGCATATGTGTAACTAAGCTGCTTCTAGATGCTGTTTTGTATTCACAAATAGAACAGCAATATGGTTTTTCTCCTGTATGAGATCTCATATGTTTATGTAACTGATTTTTCAATGTTGATTTGTATTCACAAACGCGGCAACTGTATGGTTTTCCAACTGTATGAGACCTTATATGTTTCGCTAAACCATTTTTACGGGTTGTTTTGTATTCACAAATGGAACAAACATAAGTTTTCTTCCCATGACTGTTCTTTAAGCAAATGTTTATATTTTTTCCAAGTGAGGTTTGGTAGTCACAATTACAGCTAGATTGTTTGTCATTGATCTGCACTGCTTCATGTGTAGCTGGAGATTTTACTGGACAACAATCTTGATCATAAATATTACATTTAAGTTTCTTTGTAACAGAACACTGTACTGGAGAACTTTCGTCTTTTATTTCAATTTCTTCTTTTTTAAGATTAATATCACAATAGCCACTAATATTATTATTTTGAACTATTTCTCTCTTGACATAATCAAGTTTATTGTCACTTTCATTATTAACCATATTTACTGACTCGTGCAACTCAATCGGTGTTGGATTATAATCAGGGTCTACTAATTCTTCTTTAATATCCATTGTGGCTATTTAAATATGAACTTCACATTAATACTGCAGAATCTGAAAAAAAAATAAATTGTGGGAATTATGTTAATAATTTAAAATGAACAGACACAACGGTATATTTCTCAGAAATTAGAAAAACATACAGAACTGTATATGCTCTAAAAATGATTTTTGTTTTGTTGTTGACATTATTTGGAATTCACATTAATTTAAAGTGTTATAGTGGTTTGTATAGAAATGCATGTCTCTTGTAAAACTATTACAAATTCATATTTAGGGGCACAGCACATTTAGTACATCACTGTGGGGGTAGTCTTGTTACTTTTTCTCTTATATTAATCGTTGTAAGAGAGTGCCATTAATTGTACCACATCCCATAAACTGTCAAAAGGTGGGCCACAATGCATCCGTGAAAGCAAGCCAGCGATTATTGTACAACTTATATTCATGAAAAAAGTAATTACTAGTGTTTTGTTTAAGCTTTAAAATGAAATAAATGAGGAAAAATAAGCACAAAAATGCTTCTTTCAGAATGAAACAGTTCTTGAACAACTGCTTTGTGATGGTAGGGCCATGGCTCCTTATAGCAAGCCACCACTGACAGTAACATACTTTGTATGACTAGGCCCTACGTTGTAGTATCGATTTCATCATAATTATTACCACCATCAATACTTACGTAGTTTCTGATTTTACAGATATAGACCGGTTTGGCCAGAATATTGCTTTAAATGGCATGTATAACGGGTAATCATAGAATTGAAATTGTTACCAGCTTTAATTGATGTTCTTGGTATAGTAGGATGTCCATTGCTTTAAAAACTTTATTCTTCACTGCGATATTCTAGAAAAATAACTGCTATTAATTGCAACCTAATCCATTGTGAATTAACTGCAGTAATACCTTTACCTATGTAAGCTCTAAAAGTAGAAATATCAAAATATATTTGTTGACAGATTAGTTTGTTATGCTGTGAAAAAAGGGCATTTTAATCAGTGTTGCCAACAGAATATAATCGTTTCCCCCCACAAAATTCAACAGAATTTCACAGGCCGGGCAACATTGCCACACAGTGAACTGTAGTATTTACCATATACAAGAAATTTATATTAATAGTTAATACTAGCAACCAGTGAGACAAATGTCTCATTTAATAAAACAAAAAAGACCGTTTTTCAAATAGAACGCGTATTAAATACCGAGTGACTATAAGATTGAAATTTTTTTATTAGGTTGGCACTGTTTATGTTGGTAGCACTGTAAGTCTATGTCAAATTCGAGGTTAGCAGGTTAGGTTTTGCGTCAGTTTTGACATAGAATGACGCAAAACGTAACCTGCGAACAATGAATTTGACATAGACTTACAGTGCCACCAACATAAACAGTGCCAACCTAAGAAAAAAAATTTGAATCATTTATAGTCACCCGGTACAAACAATATTTTTTTAAATATTTTATTTTCTCGAAAACCGGAAGTGTCACGTGACTGAAATTCGATTGCGGACCTGACATGACCATTCCAAACATATAACTTTCATAACTTTTTTCTCTACCTCTTACGGTTTGGCTGCTGAAACAGCGTCCCGGACGGACGGAAATCACGTGATTTCTCGAAAACCGAAAGTATCACGTGACTGAAATTCGGTTCCTGACCTGACATGACCCTTCCAAACATATAACTTTCATAACTTTTTTCTCTATCTCTTACGGTTTGGCTGCTGAAACAGCGTCCCGGACGGACCAGCGTCCCGGACAGGTCTATTATATATATGGATGGATAAGCGTTTCGTTTCTATGCCACCATTTAATCATACAGGTCATTTTCAATAGATTAGAGCGTGTATTTTAAGAGTTAACATAGAAGTTATTACTTGTCAAAAAGACAATTAAAAGTTATTGTAATGTAGGTATACCACTGAAGAAAAGATACAACACACAAGTTGTTCCTACGTATCTATTTTTTAGTTGCATACCTACATTCCGGTAACAAAATTAAAGTTTCTTATTAGCAAGTACCTAATTCTAATTCGTATGTTAACTCGTAAAATAAACGCTCTAATCTATTGATATCATTAGTAACTATGGTAGTGACCTGTATAATTAAACGCTGGCATAGAAACGAAACTGCTATGTTAATCATTAAAATAAATTCACTGTATTTATACTACTATATTGCTAGAGTCCCTATATTATATAAAGAGTTGGGACATGTAGGCGACTCACTTTGGATCCACAAATCATGGAGTAGGTACCTGATTTTTGTTGAATTTAAATTTTATGCAGATCATACATACCTATGGACAACAGTTTGGCAACCATTGCAATTTAGAATCACATTTTGTGACAGTTGTGACAAATACTTAACAAATATTTTTAATTTAAAAAACATTGTGCAATGGCTGGCTGTTCAGCGATTAATTGTAAAAATCGAACAGATCTGGTTGATTATTTTTGCATCTTTTTCTAAGGAATGAGAAATTAAAGCGTCTCTGGGCAAATAACAGCAAAATTAAGAATTTTAAGTCAAGAAGCCGTTTATGTAATGAACATTTTGCGGATGATCAGTGGTTGATTAAACATGGAAAAACGAGGCTGAAATATAATGCTATTCCAACACTATTACATTTTTGGTACCCAGATTTAAATAAATGTGAAAATATTGAAATAGAAGAAAACGAACTAATCGATGGTGAAAGCATCAAACGGCAGATTATTCAGGCCGGTGTTATTCAGTACAAAAAGACAATTTTCCTCTGAAGAGGTTAAATTACGTCGCTTTAAATTCTCTAACATTAGTTGCAGCATTAAATTCGTATCCATACCAGATTTACAGCTACCACTAAACATCCTACCCCACACTTAAGATTATAAGCAGAGGTTTTTCATTTCAATACCTGTTTATTTCTAACCGCAGTTCACGTTTTCAGAAATACTTTTTACCATAACCTGAAAACACACTAGGACTAAAAAAGTAACTAAATTTAAGCGGCAAGTTTTTCAAGTTTTAATAATTCTACATAAATATTATTTATCCGCAAACGTCACAAAAGTGACAACTTATGTGTCCTTATTGACAAGGTAGATAAAATAGCGACTTTTGCGTACTTTATCTGCCTAAGCACACAAAATCGTTGCTTTCTTTCTTTCTTTCTATGTTTGTTCGCTATCTCCTCCGAAGATACTGGACCGATTAGATTGTATGATGGCTTAAAATTTTGCTAATTTTAGACTTAGATCGTAGGCCAGTTTTTATTTTCAAAAAGAGTACGAAAAAGTTTTAATTTAAATAAACCTTTAAGCAGCGGATCGGAGCATCTGTCGCCGTGGGTTATGGTGTGACAGCTGCTGTGGCCGTGTGCTATTAGCTCGGGTGATTCAGTATGTTCATATATCATTACAGTAGCCCGTTATTTGAACAAGAGAGGTTAGCGCAGGGGTACAGTGCCCGCCTGTCGCGCGGGTGGCCTGGGTTCGATTCCCGGCCGATGCATCCTTTTTTTTACATTATATACGTTTGCGGATAAAATAGTATATGTTATTCGGAGTAAAAGTGACTTTATGTGGCTTAGCTGAATTATTTGCCTCACTAACGTTCGGCTAAATAAGCTTCAGCTTGGCCACATAAAGTATCACTTTTACTCCTAATAACATAATCTACTATTTTCTTGCACGATGCCTCAGATTTCTAAATAAATGAATTCTGTGATTGGACATGTCAGTTAATGTCAGTTTGTTTGTCTTACTTTTTTCAAATAAAAAAATGAATTATATTATTGCTGAATCATGTGATCCTTGATTTGTGGATCCAATGTCCCAACTCTTTATATATAGGAACTCTATATATTGCTAGCGGCTATGAGTGGGGAGGTCACGAAGTAAGTGAGACACACAACCAACTCTTCAATGTATATGGTGAGCTGTTCGCAAGCGCGTCGGCATCGTCCGCGCGGTGGGGAAGTGGTCAAGTTTAAAATTCTCTTCTAAAGGCGGAGTTTGAATTCTCAGGCATGCGCACGGTACCCGTAATACTCAGTAAATGGAGAAATGCGTTTACAGTTTTGTTTTATTATTGAATTGAGTTTTCCTTAACAGTATTATTAGTCTAACTAAAAAATATATTTAACATTTTAGCTAGGGTTTTCTTTGTTTGTCCATTTCAGACTCATTAGGTACTCTTCATGTTGCAGAAATCAGTAACAACAGTTGTAATAATAAAGTATTTATGTGTATGAATGTATGATGTATGAGTGTAAGTGTTGCATGGTGTATGTAACCATATACTATAACTAAAAACCTTGTTGATACTTGCGCTGTTGCAGGTAAATTCACGAATCGACAGGAATAGACAGGCTCTGTAAAAAGATTTAAATCTTTTTATATAGGTATCTAAATCATTTTAGAAAGATTTAAATCGTTTTAAAAAAGATTTAAATATTTTTAGAGATTTAAATCATTTTGAAAAGATTTAAATCTTAATTTTTAAGTAAAACTCAAAGATACTTTTCAAAAAGGTTTAAATCATAAATTAAAAATCATTTTCTAAAAAAAGATTTAAAATCAAAGTATTTAAATCAAAAAAAGTATTTAAATCAAAAAAAGATTTAAATCTCACTGATTTGTGACAGCTCTGCCGCTCGGGCCGATCCGCCCCTGATGGAGGCTGAACTTGAAGACATCGTACTGGATGAAATATTTGGCTTTGGCGAAGGACACCTATAAACATATCAGCCACTTGTACTTTTTACTTCCTTTTACAATAAAGGAAGTAGTATTGGATTTACCCCAAAAATTCTAAATTGAGTTTTCAACAGATCTTCACGTTTTAGAGTCCCCTGAACCCAAAAAACATATTTTTTTCATTGGTCTGTCTATGTGTTTGTGTGTGTCTGTGAGCAGAATATCTCAAAAACTAAAAGAGGTATGGCGTTGAAACTTCATATATAAGTTTTGTGTACTATGTAGATGCCACAGCAAGCGTTTGAAGAAAATCGCATAACCGGAAGTAGGTGTTTACTCTTGTGATTTTTCAGTTTTTTTCGATTTTTTTCAAAAAGGCTTTTAACGATTTTTGCAAACTTCACATTTTTATTACATTTTTAATGTGAATTGATGTGAGATAGATGATTTTCCAGTTGAATACTTCTAAAATGGGTTTCTTTTGTTTTTTTTCTATTTTTTTATTAACTCCTATTTTAAATAGAACACCCAGTATATTATTACATTTTTTAATTCAACTTAAAATTTTAGAGAAAATTTGTGTCTTCAATTAACGCTCTATTTTGCACCATTTGTAATTTTTGACAAATGCTTAAAAATTAAAAATAAAATTTTTGCCTAATTATAAGATCACTGTAAAAGAAAGTTGTGTAAGTGTATCACACCAGATTTTTTCTTCATCGAAGTGTCAATGTAGCCCTCAACGACAGTTCCATCCCCCATGTTTTTTAATTGTTACTAGGTCTCCTCCACTATGGCCAAGTGTGAGGCGCTAGACCATCACCACCTTTAAACAAAGCCTGTGCGCTGAGATCGGGAACTGTCAAGATGAGGGCCACAGAAGCTTCCACTATATAGAGACCATTATTCTTCAGTGTAAAGTCATTATTTATAAGTTAGTCTGTCATTTAGTAATTAGCAGTAGCTAACAGTGTTTTTTGTTTTAGTGTTAAAGTGATCGTAGGTTAGAGTAAACTTTTTAGTTTTAAGTGAAGTTGTGAACAAAAACAATGCCTCTTAAGTGTTGTGTCCATCACTGTAAAGGTGAAGGTCCAACATTTTCGTTTTCCAATAAGGACATTGTCAAAAATAAATGGCTCCCGGCACTTGGAAGAATAGATATTGTGGATAAAAACATTAACAACTATAAAGTGGATTTCCGATATGTGATTAAAATATGATTGATAAAAGTTTAGTTTACAGGTATGCGAATTATATTTCCGAGAAAATAATGTGGAGAAATCCTTTAAGCTGTTCAGCGAGGAAACAGGACAATTTATTCAAGTACAACGGCATCGCTTGAAACAAAGTAAATTTCTACATTTTAGTCGTTAGTAATTGGTTTAATTGGTTTACAATAATTTTTTTGAAGTGTTAAAATATTTAGCTTCAGTAATAAATAGGAGTAAATAAATCACAATAATTTGTATTATTAATTTATCAATTTTTATCATAATAATAATTACCTATTTAATTCACTTAGGGTTGATTCAACTACAGTGTCACTGTAGATTCAACCAACTCCAGTTAAATCACTACATTCATTAGAACAGTTAAAAACAATAATTACTATGATTATAACAATCATTGCTATAAATTTGTCCTTGTGCTAAATAGTAATAATGCGTTTATTTAGCACATAAGCTATACATAAAACACCTTCCATTGCTAAACATTAATAGGTACATAAAGAATCATTGAAAATGAACAGGGCTATGTAACCAACATTACAGTAGTTGATTTACGTTTTCTGAATGGTGTATACATGATCAGAAATATTACTTACATCGACAGTTCTCTAACATTTTTGAAAATTATAGTAGCCTTCTAAAAACATTCTTTCAAATTTGTAACATGTGTTGCATAACCGTGTTCATTTTCAATGATCGTGTGTGTATGTATTGCGATGGTATTTAGCCCTCCACTCAACTCTAGTTGCAGTGCAAACAAATTACCAATCAAATCACAAAAGCAAAGATTTGGGATAATTCACACAACTGTAAAATTTCACATAAATTGTCAGCCCGTAATTACACTGGCAAAAATGGCCAGTAGCATTGAGATTATTAGAACACATAGGCAAAGAAAGAAACTCAATTTTCATAAGTTGGAATCATTGATGTAATTTTAGCGTAATATAAAAGGTCTGTGCGAAGTAAAGCTAAACCCATTTGAATAAAACTGACACAGAAGGGTTCGAAATATGTTCAGTCTAAAAGAATTGTAGAAATTAAAGTAATTAACATTTGGACAATTTTAAGAGGTAAGAATAAAAGGATCATAGATGGACTGTGCAGAATGCATAAACCAGGCAAACAAAGAAATTACTACATGCTACAGCAAGATGTGAGAATTGAGGAAAGGAAGCAAGTTTAGTAGAAATTGCAGAAAAGAAAACGACAGGATATGAAACAAGAGTGATGTGAAAACTAATCAGTGTAGTGGCGGATTGAACAATCAGTGAAATTAAAAACAAACTAAGTGGTGCAATAAGACAGGGAAAAATCCGAAATTCAAAGGACAATTATTTTAGTATTAAGGATTGTAAATATTTATAGCATAAGTTCAATCTAATTGTAAAAGTAATATTATTGTACTTTGTTGATTTCTCATGTTTAAATTGTTAGATAGTGTTTTGTTTATAACGACCAGAGGGCATTAACATTTGAATAAATTTTTGAATTGACAGCCAGTTTTTACTCTTTGGATAAATTAAGTTTTTATACAGTTAACATAAAATTAATTCAGTAAAACATATACCAAAGTGCTCAGAATTTTGAGGAGTACCAGCAAGAGTAAAGGTAGCAATTTCCACGTCGTGAAGTGATTTTTCTTCGGTTACCTCCATCGGACGGGAACGGCAACGAGGGAAGCTTCCGATTCAGCCAGTTTGGAGTACTGCAGGGATTCCGGAGCTTATGCGAGGTGTACCAGCAAGTCAGCCCAATGGATACGAGCCACATCAACCAGACCAGCATCCTGGGGGCCCATCTTACACAGCAGGCAGCTCAGAGTGGGTCCGAGGTACCAGCCGCTCTAAGAAATTTTAAGGTTAGTGGGTGAAAGCAAATAACCGGAGCTAAAGGCTTGAAAAGTATTACCATACCTAAAGGACGAATCAAGGAACCGAATCCCATTGAATTTCTTTGTCCATGAGCAACCATTATCCAGGAATCGTATTTTTAATCATCATTTTGAGGTTAGAAAAAACAAATGCAGCTAGGCGTATAGCACAAACAAATTAGGCGAGGTTTTTAGTCTGAAACAAATAAACCAGGTGACGCCGTTTTGAAGGCGCGATAATTTTAAAACTTACCGGAAAATTTGCTCATTAAATCCTTTTGAAACTTATAAACACGCGAGCTGTCAGCATATTTCGAATTATTGTTGGGCAGCTATTTGACAGAACAAGCAGCACTTGCGCGCTGCGTTCCAATTTCATTGCCACTCAGTGGCGTACCTTTTACATTAAAATATTTGACAAAAGCAAGGATCCCAACCCAGAGATTTGAGTTTCATGCGTAATTTTCCCGAGCTAGCTAATTTAAAATAGGTACAGATGAGTGAAATATAATTTGAGGGCGTACTACCGTTTGTTGTATTAACCAGTAACAAACTTAGAGATTGCTGTGGTATTGTATAGTGACCGTCTTTATTTTAATAACAAATTAACAATTACATAATTAAATAACATTGTCAACGATAGGGCGGGAGTCATTACAGTATATGTGTATATATTGTAGTGACCCCTCTCACAATTTTTTTAACTTGAATTATATAGTTTGAAATTCAATATTATTTTCTTATTAATAACGATAGTGCCTTGAGACTCTTTTCAGGGTTGGTTCGATTATCTAGTTGCTTATTAATTGAAATTTTATTCTAATAATGACTTTATATTGTTTAATGACGTGAACTGTCACCTTGTACATCAAACAGTGCTCTACTAATATTTTCAATCAAATATGACAAACATAACTTCTATTCACCTCTTATTGACTCAATATTATACGGTAAGTATTTGATTATAGTTTATTACATTTTTTAAATTGTTTTTTATTTATTATAGCTTCAATAGGACAAACTAAAAACCCACCTTGAACTGATCTTACTCTCCCTGCTTCAATGTCACCTCCAAGACAGTACTCCTCCTGATATCCACAGCCCGGATCCCCAGTTAGTCCTGCTGTGATGCACTGCTTACTGATAAACAGCTGTCAACTTGTCAAACCCTTGGCTGCTAGCAGGGATGGCCCCGTTCTACTTCTCCAACGCTACTGTCACCTTCCAGAGTTTCCCTCATTTTGAGGGCTTTACGGCAAGTTTGCTACTATCACAAATGATCCCTAATTAATATTCTTCTTCCTTAGCTCCTACTTTAGCAATCTCTGTCGTCAATAACTAACAAAATCGCCTAAGTCTAGTCGTTCTTCTCCTATCCTCCGTTGATAGATTCACACGTCCTCAGCAGTTCCCCAACATATCCAGCAATTAACAACTTTTTAACCAATGTAACTTCTTATCAATTGTACTGTTTAAAATAAACCAATTCCATCCAAATCTTATTTTCATCTTGCTTCTTCTGCTTACTTGTATCTAGTTCTAGAACCTTCCAAATTCTTCCCAGTAGCTGTTATAATAATCTTCTTAATACTTCATTTTTATTTTCACCTCTTAAATTTGTTAAAACCCTTTCTAAATGTATTTCAATAACTTACATATTAAAAATTAGGGAAAAATTTCTAAGTTTTTATTAAAATCGAAAAATTATATCAAAAGTACATTTTATTTTCTGAGTTGTTATTTTCTAATAATTATAACAAAATCTCCTTAGATCCTGTGTTACAATTATTCATGTCATCTACAAATTAAACTTATTTGAGTTCTACCTACTTCATCATATTATTTTAATAGAAATTATATTTGTCATCTGTAATATGAGCATGTATTTACCTTATCACTTTCAAAACCACTATAGAATACTCAAGTGCTATACCTTTCATCTTAATTTGTATCAAATTCAAATTCTATTAATGACTTTCATTTAATCAGCTATTTTTTAAAAACTTTTCTAAGTTGATTGTATTGATCTTCCAAATTCTATTTTTACATCTATCTTCATCCAAAACTACTTCTTATGTATCATAACAATATATATAAATCTGCATAAAAATACAAACTTACTTAATAATCCTCTAGGAACTTAAATCTATTATTAAGAAAAATATTAATATACAGTGTGTCCCATAAAGTTCCCTACAAATGGGAAACTTTTTTATTATTGGTTTCTCAGAAAATTTTATTCTTTATAAAATTCTCTGCTTGGCTTCAAAACCTAAAATCAAAAACCAAATAACCGAAATATTGCGTAGTATACAGGGGAGGATCAAAAACATAAATTCCTCCTAAGAGTAAAGTACCCTTATTTTTAAAAATACAAAAAAGTTTTATAAGAATTAATTGTTTAGAATGAAAAGTTATGCTCAGACTCAAAAGGATGGCCTTCTATTCGAAAAATTAATATTTTTTCAATTTTTTTGAATATTGCCTCTCTTTATTTAAGAACAGTACAACTGTGCTAATGTTTCTTTAAATTAAGTGCTATACAGTCACTTTTCAGGAATATTTAAAGTATTAAAACGAATTGGAAGAATATACAATAATTTTTATTTTTTTATTCACTCGTTAGCTGCATGCCTGTAGAGTAGCTATTTAGCACATTAATTTTTTTTGTGAAAATGGTTTTCTTGCATTAAAATGAATCAGGTAATAATCATTTGCAAACGTTTAAACCCTTACGTAATTCAAAACGCTTCAGATTTTCCTTCAAATTATTTATTGAATGCTGGCACATAACAAAATATGAAAAAAAAACTACTATAGCCATGGGAAACAAATTTGTAAGACAACAAACGAATGTCAGAAATAGAATGTCAGATTGAGTTGCCTTCGTTGAAGTAAGCGTCTAAAACGTTATAATGCCTGTAAAGCTAACTCTTCAAGATAAAATAGAATTAACATTAATTGTCGGTGAAAATTACAAAACATATAGGGAAGCCGCAGTTATTTTTAATAATAGACACCCAGAAAAAAACGTACACTTTACTACAATTCGGGATGTACTAAGTAAATTCAAAACCACAGGATGTGTTACCAATCAGTTCAAGACACCTTGTTTTCTGAGAAACCAATAATAAAAAAGTTTCCCATTTGTAGGGAACTTTATTGGACACACTGTATGTTATTAATAATTACTATTACTACATTACACACTACATAAGTACTTTCTTAAAATTACCAACAAAAACAGTAAACAAATTAATGTACCTTTTATAATATTTGCTCTTAAAAAATTGATTAAGCTGACTCTTAAAGTGCTTTATTTTCTTGGTTTGCTTAATATGTTCTGGTAACCTATTGCAATCTCCTATTCCTTTGAAAAATACTGAATTTTGTGTCAGACTTTTGGTCGTGTAACTAAGCATAAAATATCTGTCTAGTTTCATAACTATGTACCTCATTAAAACCAGTTATGGGTTCTGTAAGGTACTGTAGAACGTCACCCAGTTTTATTTTTTGCACAAAAACCAAAGTATGAATTTTAGCTAGTGTCCTAACATCTACCCAATCCAACCTCTGTAACATATCTCTAATACTGGTGTATCTATTCTTCTTCTTCTTCTTCTTAATTTAGGACATTGTCCTGTCTTCTTATATTTTGCCTCTTAGGTATTATCTTGTGAGCCCGATGTCCAACTCTCGTACCATCTCTTTTGTGGTCTACCAGGTGGTCGTTTTCTATTTGGATTTTGGGTTATTACCCTCTTTGCGAGTCTGTGGTTGTCCATTCTCTCGACGTGATCTCGCCAGAATCGTCGTCTTGAGCTGCTCCATCTGACTACATCTTCTATGCCTGCCACATGTTTCTCAGATTGAGTTGTTTCTAATTCTGTCGAGTATTGTGTGTCCTGTTATAGCTCGGAGGGTCTTCATTTCCGTTGTCCGCATAATGTTTTTTGTCTTTGTTGTTTCAGCTCTCGTCTCTGCTGCGTAAGTAAGGATAGGTCTTACACAGGTCTTATAAATCCTTAGTTTACCTTCAACACTGATGTGCTTGTTTCGCTATATTATTTCGCGCAAGCAGCCTGATATCTTTGCAGCTTTAGATGCCTGTGTACGAACTTCTTTATTTATATTTCTATCGCTGGATATACTGGCACCTAAGTAATTAAAGTTTCTGACCTGGTCGATAGTGGTGTCATCTACTGTCAGTTTGCATCTAATCATGTCCTTTGATACTACTAGAGACTGTGTTTTCTGGGTGGATATCTTCATGTTGAATGTTGTTGCTGTCGTGTTTAGTCGGAATAATAGGCGCTGCAGGTCGTCTTCGGTTTCAGCCATAAGAACCACATCATCCGCGTAGCATATTGTTTGTATTTTGTCGTTCCCGATTCTATATCCAATGTTTGTTTCCATTACTTTGGTTATTATTTGGTCCATTGTTACATTAAACAGTGTTGGACTCAAGCTGTCTCCTTGTCTGATGTCTGGGGAAACGGGTACTTCTTCTGTTGCTGTATTTTGTGTTCTTATTTTGGTTCGGTTGTTACTGTTTAGTTCTTTGATAATGTTAATAATGTCGCTGCTTATTCCATTATCTGCTAGTAGATTTATTACACCCGTAAGTCGAACTCTGTCAAATGCAGATGTGAAATCAACAAAACAAAGGAACAGTGGTTTGTCGTATTCTATGGCCTTTTCCACCAGTTGCCTCATTATAAATATTGCATCTACAGTGGATCTATTCGCTCGAAAACCTTGTTGTTCCTCATTTGTTTCTATTTGTCGGGTAATTATTGTCGATAGTATCCTTGTAAACAGCTTTGAAACGCAACTCAACAGCGATATTCCTCTATAATTTGCGGTGTATCTATTACAAGTCAAAATTATTCGCATGGCTTTATTCTGTAAGTTTTGTAATCTCATTAAGTCCTGTTCGTGTGCTGTATAAGTAATTGATGCTCCGTATAGGAAATGGGGGAGAATTATTGTATTAAAAACTGTTTTTCGTGCATCTACTGATAAATAGCTGCTGCACCTACTCAAGACTCCAATCTTTTTAGCAATTTTCTTGCAAGTATAATTTATATGATCCGTAAATTTTAACTGGCTATCCACTACAAATCCCACTTATATGTATCTACTAATTCCAATTTTGCATAATCTATTGTTACATTAATGATCGCTTTATCATACATTTCATACCTTTTCTGGGTGGCTACTACCATTGCTTTACTTTTGCCAATGTTAAGTTTAAGCTTATTATCACATAACCAGTCTTTAAATTTAACAGACGTTGGTGAAACTGGCCCTTATACTACCAGTTCCTAGTACTTACTCCATACTAATTACACCTGCTATTTTTTTCCTTATATTTTTCGACTTTAGGTGCAATCCATATCCCCTGCTCCACTACTTCCCAAGAACTTTCCACAACAAACAGAGCTTCCCCAAAAGCCAAGAAACAACGACTGGAGTATCAATCACTCCAATTAGCTATTGAACAAAGTTGCGAGTCTCATGAATGGTATTGGAAAGAAAGAACTTTGTTAATCATCTGTCACGTCGAAGAATATTTAAAACAAAATACTCTGGCCAACTGGAGTTTTTCCAAGAAACATGATTTTGTTCCTTACTGAAGATAAAGCAGACTGCTTTGCGTATTTCAAAAGAACTGCAGGTAATCTTTTTTTATGGAAATTTAGAAAATCAAATTATAAATTTGTTTTTACCATAGAAACATTCAGCTAGAAAACGCCTTCGCTATGATGGAGAAAACTTAAAAAAAACAACTGAAAAAACAATCAACGAAAAATTTAACACTATAATTGAAGACAATTTGAACAGTTTGATAAAAGATTTACCAGCTGACACACATACTGTAATCAAGTTTATCCTCCACCAACTTAATTTACTGCAAACCTCCAAAAATAAACGCAGATATTTGTGAGAAACAGTTTTAATTTGTATACAACATTCAATTTCACCACATTGTTATACATTTTTAAGAAACTCTGGAAATTTACTGTTGCCATCTGTTAGTACTCTAAAAAGAGTCTGTTCCAATTTTTCTGGTGATCGACTTGTAGAGGACAATCCCAATTTTCCCCATTACATTAAAATGAAATTTCAATTCTTAGAACCACATAAAAAATTTGTAGCAGCCTTGGTTGATGAAATCCACTTGAAACCATTTCTTGATTATAAAGGTGGTACAATTGTCGGGAAGTCTCATAACAGTAATGAACGAGCAACTACCGCTCATGTTTTTATGTTGATTAGAGTAAGATCTAATTACAAAAATATAGCCCACATTTTGCCAGCCAGTAAGCTAAAGGGCGAAATTTTGCATGAATTCCTGAAAAAGATACTTTCAGGTTTAGAAGAAATCGGCTTTGAAGTGCTTAGATATCATTGTTACAGACAATAACGCGATAAATAGAAAAGCAATAACCTTGTTTGCAGATCCTCCACAACTCATTGCAAATTATAACCATCCCGTTGATGTTGAAAGACCACTTTTCTCCTCGTTGATACAGTTCACATTTTTAAGAACATTCTGAATAATTGGCTTAGTTAAAGAAATGGACAAATAATGGTTTTCCCGGGCTTTGACAATTTTTCTATTAACAGAGAAGCACACTTTGAGGCACTGCAAACAATGCATCAATTAGAAAAAGAAAATTTGTAGAAATATGGCTATACCATTTCATTAAAGGCACTCTATCCTTCAGCAATTGAGCGACAAAATGTCAAACTTGTGCTCCAAGTTTTGAATGATTTCACTGTGGCAGCTCTGAAACAGTTTGGACCTAAAACAAATTTATAAGTTATGAGGATACAGCAGCTTATTTGAGTATCTTCTCTAGGTGGTGGGACATTGTTGATGTTAAAACCTTATTAAAAGGAAAGAGAAAATTGAATATGTACCAAAATTCAATTACTAGGGCCTCGATACATATCTATAATTTTATAGAGAGATTCTTACTTTGGTTTGATCACTGGCTGAAAATGGAAGTAAACGGTAAACTAACCAAAGAAACCCATAATGCGTTGTACCAATCTACATCTGGGTTGTTACGACTTTCCAAATACTGTCTAGATCGCAAAAGTTTTAATTTTTTTCTCTGTGGAAAGTTCCAAACTGATAAATTGGAAGAAAGATTTGGGAAATATAAACAGTACTATGGCAGTCTGTACTTGGTATTTCTTCTTCCAAATTCTACAAAGCAAAAAAAAAATACAATGCAGAATTTGACAAAAATATTGTTGAAAGGGAAAACTTACAGCTGAAAATTACTGTTAACGATGTCTCAGGCTTTGATCATCAAAGTGAAAATGATGCAGCCGATGTCTTTGAAGTCTGCCAATCAGTTCTTTTTGTGGCTGCCTTTGGGGATGAAAATGACATAGACCTTATCGAGGACTTCACTAGGCCCCTTTTGACCTTCATTGCAGGTTATACTGTCCACGTTGTAAAAAAGCGACTTGCTTGATCTTATTGTGAAGAATTCGATGTCAAGAATAAATTACCCTTCAAGAAATTAGACTTAAGTTTAATCAGTGAATGTGACAAACGTGGTTTGTGCTACCCAGTGGAAGATGTAGTAAAGGTGTAGGCAGTGCATACACATTCAAAACTGTGGAAAAACTGCTGTTGAATGAAGATGCATTTTTGGCTGAAAACATTGCGGACAGAGACCTTTTCATCAGTCACAAGTGCCCCAACCATTCCACAATCCGCTTAAAAAACATCATAACTATTTCTACAGCCAATATTTTACTACCTTGAAGAGAAAAGTGTAAATCATCCTTATCTTTTTCAATAATTTTCCATTGTAAATATCATAATAAATAATTACCAACCTGCCTTCTATTCAAAAATTCAATCTGATGTCAATAATTATGAGAATGCAAACCAAAATCACTCTTTACATTAATTAATAACCACGAGCTGTTTGTTCTTTTAACCTTTTGTGGCGGCCATTTTGACTATGTGGACAGGATTTGGTTATACGTGGTGTTGGCTAGACCGTCTAAAACAATACCCACTGTATTTTTCAGGTTCGGGAAGTTTTGATTGAAATCGTGGCTATAATTTTTGATATTTTACCTATTGTGTTAATCCCAATTGGATTTTAAATGCAATAACCATTCCTGCAAGTGCAAGAAAAATAGCACAGTTGCCCCAGCTAGGCGGAGATTGTAAATTTTTTTTTATCAACTGAACCCAGTTTAATTCAGTTATTATGAACACCCTGGGAATAATTGTTTTAGGTGCAGACACGATACTGTCATCTTTAAACTTTAAATCATATGGTCAAATTCACTAGTTCCTGTCTACGAAGCGCTCCTGAATACCCCATAATTAGTATTACCTAAAAAATAGTGGAATAGCATTGTAGCAGGTAACTGTATTAATTAAAATTTAACCGTCTTTGCCAGAAAATGTAAATCATCGGCCTCATTTAAGAAACGTTTTATTTCTTCATTATTCAAAATGATTTTTTTGGCTTATATCCTTGAGATTGCCACTTTAAAAATGCCTTTAGCATTAGAAATCTTGATATATTGAGATGGAATGCTCTCTAATGACTGGAGTGATTAATTAATATTTAATTGTAAGTTAGAGCAAAATCCAATATGCACAATTCACTGATTTAATATTTTACTGTGCACGAAGCTTTTGTCTGTTATCAATTTATTAGGATGAGCTGTACTTATTTACTGCCAAAAATAAATAGTTATATGCCCTTTTAATATTTTATTTACCTGCAATTAATTATAATAAAATGCTAGCTCAAAGAACAACAAGCTTCTTAACTCAGGTGGGTTCCTAGTTGATTGAGAAATTACAAATTTTCTGATACGGCTCTGTTCATCGCATTTAGTTCCAATTGCGCTGTAGCTAAATGTTTGCAATATGGTCAAAAACCCTACAAAATGGTTCGCGGGTGCAAGTCTGCGTTGTTAACGTTAAACAATAGTGATATAATAAACACTCGAAAAGGTATTTATTCAAATTTTCGCGCTTTGGCGGTAATTATCAGCTTTTGTTTCAGGCATTAATTTATTTCGTGACGTCAGAAAGGACGCCGACTCGGACTTGCAACTGTTTTACCTTCGCATAACCTCAAATTTGGAAAACCGTTTATTTTTCGAACTGCGCCTATGTTGTGGTCGTGGAGATGCTCGAATCCTCCTCAATAAGGCCTCATATCATATGCACGTCGAAATCCGACCGCTTACTTTTATGTTTTAGGTAAATTTTGGGGTACCTTATAACGGCTCATCCGATGTTCGAAGACCAGTACCTGGGGTGTGTCTGGCACTGGAGTGGCTTTCCTCGCTGTTGAAGCTGCCGATAGCACTCCTGCAGTCCTGTCCTAAGTATCGCAATGCAGACCCCTGGCTCTGGACCCTTATTTTGGCTGGAAGCAGTTATCGGAATTTTGAGCTGGATCGGCTGGCGAAAATCCTGGGAGAGGCACTAGTAAAATTTTTATTTTTTTGGTGGCGGAAACTTTCACAAACGATATCACATAAAATATGCAAAGTGCACAACACAATGGTATACTTTTTATTTTGAAAAATGCTCATTTATTCAGTAAAAATTGTAATTAAAGTGGAGCACCATTCTAACACTGTCAACCTTAATTTATTTCATTTGCTCTCTCCGTTATTAAAACAAAATAGAAACTATTGCTATGGTTACAATATAAACGGAAATAAGTTTTGGTTAATTCAAATACATTCTAGAAGAAAGTTTTATAACAGTTTTAAATTTTCAAATTTCTTACAAACTAAATTTATTGTCTGTTTCTTATATTTAAAAATCGTCTCTTTGAGCCACTCACACAAACACGTTATATTATTTGCTCTGCTATTCACAACCGTTCAATGCACTGATTATTTTAAGAGTTTCTTGCTTCTCAATTGCTTTCTTCATATCCTGTTGCCTGCTTTTTTAATTGCTTTCTCATATCCACCTGCCTGCTTTTTCAGATTGCTCCTTTGCAATGTATTGTTATCTTATTCTCACTTCTTTACCTTTTTAGAATACTCACCAATTTCACTGACTAGCTTTATGGAATTCTACGCTTCTTTTACTTGCACATAGCAAACCCTTTTGTGATTATTAACTTCTTTCGGTTCGGCTATTTATTATGCACAAACCTATTATTTAATTTATTTGCAAGTCAACTTCGACCCCTGTGAAAAACAAGCTTGCCATTTGCGTTCCTTACTTAATTACTTTATCATTACTGGCATCTCTTTACCAATGCATTTGTTATTTGAAATTTAAGTTTAGCATTGCAGTTATATACAACACCCCAACTCTGGGCTTATTGAAATGTTCAATAATTTGAGATGCTAGCAGAGTCGAGTCGTTAGCCTAAGACCATTACAATATCTATATTGCGATACGCATTAAGACATGTTTGCAACATACTATAAGACGCCGAAAGTGTAAATGCTTTTTTGGTTTTACTTAAGCCCTCAAAATATGCGAGGAGAACATTTTCGCTGATAATTTGGACACGTTTTGAACTGCACCAGGTATTGAACACGATATTCCTTTTCATAAATCTCTTTAGATTTCTCAGGTAGCAACTTATTTGTAGCTTCCTGTGCTGTAGCCCTCAACTCGAGGGGTGTACAATTAATCTCTTCCATTAAAAAATTAAACAAAAAACGCCATATACTGATATTCAAAGTCAAATTTTGATAGACAAATGTCATTACTTCATACGTTAGCAAACGAACTTGTCAAAAATCTCTAATTGAAAATAGTTTTTAAAAAATATATTTTAAAAATTAATTTACAATGCAAAAGTGGAAAAAATAGTATATTACACTCTTTTCATAAAACGACTTGTAGTACTCATTTTATTTGACCACTCCTCGCTGCGCTCGTCGTGGTCAAAACTCATTCGTGCTACAATAATCCCTTATGAAATACGTGTAATAATGTACTATTAAATCATTTATATAGTATAGTTTGTATTGTTATAATTTTTAAGATAATTGTGATGATAACCAAAAAAGTGTCA
Source organism: Agriotes lineatus (assembly GCA_940337035.1). Taxonomy (NCBI): domain Eukaryota; kingdom Metazoa; phylum Arthropoda; class Insecta; order Coleoptera; family Elateridae; genus Agriotes; species Agriotes lineatus. Next base: position 36,045,555 of record OW679196.1, on the reverse strand, counting down.
GAAAAATATAAGTATAACCAAAAGATAAGTGTTTTATTAAAGAAAAATATACCAGTAAGTAAACAAAATGAGAAAAGCTGGTTTTTCAGCCGGGATCTCGTTAAGTTTATTTATTCTTCAACTTTTAAAACACTGCGCAGAATCATGTCAGACAGTTGCACGAAATTGCAGCCTGTTCTATTTTTAGAGATGTTAGACAAACTTGATTGCTGACGTTATCAATGGTGTACGATAAAAGTATATTACACAAGTTTAGAAAAGTAAAGTTTTACTAAACGAATATAGCTTGATTGAGTACGAGCGAGCGAGTAACTTAAAAACCTATATAAGTTTAGTAAAACTGCTTTTCTAACGAAATGTGTACTATTTTTTCGCTTTTTGCATTAATATTTATAAACAAACATATAGATAAAAGCATTACACTACGTGTTAATTAAAAAAGGCGGCGGTTGAAATTTAAACGTATGAATAATATGTTGGTGGCACTGTAAGTCTATGTCAAATTCGAGGTTAATAGGTTAGGTTTTGCGTCAGTCTGTGTCAAATTCGAGGTTATCAAGTTAGGTTTTCGATCAGTTTTGACACAGACTGACGCAAAACCTAACCTACTAACCCCGAATTTGTCAGTAACATTACCATATAGTAAAGTGACATTTCTATACACCAAAGTGCCACTTTATTAATCGACTTTGAATTTAGTAATAGTAATTTATCCAACACCTCCTAGTTATAAGGCTATTACTAGATCGATTTTAGACCACTAAAGTAGCCCATTACTAGTAACATAACAACCATAAGCCACTAGTGAGATAAAAACCATGACATATTCCTTACAACTCGAGTAGAATGTCCATATCGCTCTCAGATGATGGAACACTCCGCCTTCGGGGTCGTGCTCAAACTTTATCCTCGTGTGATATGGACATCATATCCACTCTCGTTGCACAACTACTATTATCTACGACTATTAAATAATACATCTATTATGTTTACGATTTTTGGTAATTAATGGCTCTTATTACTATTGTTAATTGAGTAATAATTACAGTACTATTGAATAATATTACTCAATGGTAATGTCAAATTCAAATTGAAAGATCAGAAAATATAAATACTAGTTATTTCCATTTTCTAACCTTGGTGCAAGTAGTAACTAACTAGCTAGTGGTTATAATAGTGATGACAACATGGTTCTGTAAACAACATTTGTAAGTATTTTTAATTACTTCATTTCGAGAGTTCTCATCGAGACGCGACTGAGTAAGGTTGATTATTTAGTGTGTAATTTCTCGTTAAGCAGAACATTGCATTTGTTAATTAATAAACCCATTTATATTTATACTGTGGCAATAACACGAACTCGCACGGTAGTGATAACGGCGATAAATCCTATCGCGCGGCGTGCGCGCAGCGCCAAGTGATTATCCTGTAAGTACAAACATTTCTTACTTACGGTCATTGTCGCATGACCTGCACCGGAATAAAATATCTACTAATACCAGGACATTTAAGTACCCTATCAAAACAACAATAAATAACAATGATCTAAACATGAACACTGAACAAGCTGATGACATCATAGAAATTGACGAAAGCAATCCCCTTGAACCTCACATATTAATCAAACACCATGGCGAACTATCACAAAATTCGCGTGAGAATCACACCAGTAAACGCGCCCTAGGCTCGCCCGAAGGAGATAATCTCGCCAAAAAATATCTCTTGGACAACGTGAATTTAATTAAACCGAAACCGTTACTATTTGCCCGAAAGTACGAATATTACAACACCTTGTTCTCAAGACAAGAATAGCACGCCTACTGAGACAGTGCAAGTCAAAACAAAAATTCCTCCCATATACCTGCACAATGCGAATAATTTTCAAAGAGTAATTCAGGAGATTAAAGAAAACACTACTAACCAGGACTTTTCAACCAATTACAAAGGGGAATTCTTGAGAATTAATGTTACTAGCATTGAAGACTATCGAAAACTTACAAAGTTTTACGAAAATCACCATGTCAAATATCATACATATAAAGATCCAGATAGTGCATCGCTTGAAGTAATTATACGAAATCTACCGCAATCGATAACGGAAGAAGAAATACTTAAAGAACTAAAAGAGAACAACATTCCAGCTACAAAGGTTACTCGAATGCTCAACAAGAAAAAACCAATGCCACTGGTTATAGTTCAGTTACCTAAGGGCGGAAATTCACTGAACATTTTTAAAATAACGAAAATCTGCTATTGTATTGTGGAAGTTGAACCAAGACACAAATCCAAAACAATACCACAATGCTATCGCTGCCAGCGCTATGGTCATACGCGCAATTACTGCAAATTAGACCCAAGATGCGTTAAATGCACTGGAGACCATTTAACTGGCGATTGTCCAAAAAAGTCAGGTGAAGAAGCACAATGCGTAAATTGTGGTAACAATCATTCAGCAAATTACAGAGGCTGTCCGTATCTAGCTAAAATAATAGAAAAACAAAAGACACGACCTTTGATCCACAACATTAGACCTCAAGTGCAGCAAAAATTAGACGCAAAAGAAGACTTCCAATCAACAAAAGCGTGGCCTAAACTCCCAACAACTAACACTCAAGGAACTGACACGGATAACTCTACAGCCAATACAGATAACAGTAATCCATTAAATAAAATTATCAATGAAATAATAAAAATTATCACTCCATATATAAAATCATTTATTGCTTCGTTAATTCCGAATCTATTTGCTGATGTTACCAAATAAACAGAGAATAATTTCTAACTTAACAATAACCAACTTTAATTCAAATGGTGTAAAACAAGAAAGATCGATGCTAATTGAATTTTTGGCCCGTTATCAAGTCGATATCGCATGTATAAGCGAAACACATTTGATTAAAAACTCACCATTTACAATTCCCGGATACAATATATACCGAAATGACAGAGAAGCCGATAAAGCATCTGGCGGTGTCGCCATACTCAGTAAAAAGAATATAAATGCTGTACCACTGCTGTTACCAAACTTACTAAGTCTAGAAGTTGTAGGAGTTAAAATTAAACTCGAAGATGATACCAACATCAATCTCATATGTGTATATAAACAACCTAATAAAAAGCTTGATCAACAGGATTTGAGAAAAATGTTCACAACTAAAGAAGCTGTTATAATAGCCGGAGATCTAAACAGCAAAAATACTATATGGGGTTGCCGCGCAGGAAACCAAAATGGCGCAATGCTACTAAAATACGCTGCAGAAAATGGCTTTCATATCTTAGCACCACCTGAACCAACCTATGTGCCTTTTCGAACCGACCACCAACCTGACATTTTGGACATTTTACTTTGCAAGAACTTTACCAGACCTATCAATCAAGTGGTTGTCCCCGAGCTTACATCCGATCACCTGCCGATACTCATCACTTTCGATCAAAATGTCAAAGTAATCAATAAAATCGCTAAACTGATTAAGGAACCAGTCAACTGGGAAGATTTTCGAAATGTCATTGACAACAAAATTAAGTGCCCTACAAACCTAGAATCTAATTCCAGTATAGATAAATCTATAGATGACTTCACTAAGGCAATTAAAAATTCAATTGAAAGTTCAACAACCCACATTGTCAATCAACGTAACTCAATTCCTGAGCATGTACCACTCAACCTTCTCCATCAAATTAAAGAGAAAAATAAAGTGCGGAGACTTTGGCAAAGCACGCGTAACCCACTAGTCAAAACACTACTCAACAAACTCACACACCAATTACGAAGAGATATGGATCAATACAGAATCGATAAGTATCAAACATATCTGCAAGAACTCCAAGCTAATGATGGTACAATGTGGAAGGCCACCAGGAAAATCCTAAATAAACCACAAACAATGCCTTTTATAAGAACGAATGGAGAAACTTATGAAACTGATCAAGAAAAGTGCCAAGTATTTGCTGAAAAACTGGAAAACACCTTTACTACCAAAACAAATACAGGTAATCGGGAGTTTGTTAGCCAAACGAACGAGATAGTTAAAAATATAAATTACGAAAATAGTAACTGTGAAAATCCAGTGTCGCCTTCAGAATTGGAATGTTACATAAACAAACTCTCCACCAAGAAGGCCCCAGGTCATGATATGATCACAAACAGCATATTAAAAAACTTATCAAAGAAGTGTCTTGTTTATCTAACAATCGTTTTCAATGCATGTATGCACATAGGCTATTTTCCAGAGGAATGGAAAAAAGCCCATATACTTCTCTTTAAAAAGCATAAAAAAGATGCCCACCTCACGGATAGTTATAGGCCAATTAGCCTATTGCCGACGTTGTCTAAGCTTCTAGAGAAATCAATACAAGCACGCCTAAGCGAATTCTTGACAACAAACAGAATATTACCTGCGATTCAGTATGGGTTTAGAAACCAACATTCGCCGACTCATCAACTCCTGCGAATCACACAAACCATTGAGGAGGGTTACGAAAAAAGTTTACAACAATCCTATTCTTAGACGTAGCAAAGGCTTTCGACACCGTGTGGATCAATGGACTAATACTGAAACTGTTGCAAATAAGATTACCAATGTATTTGTTCAAGATTGTTGTATCTTTCCTTAAGAATAGAAAATTTGCTATACGCATCAATTCAACACTCTCAGATTGGAAAAGTATTGGCGCGGGTGTTCCACAAGGATCCGTTCTAGGCCCGATATTATTTAATATTTTTACGCATGACATTGAAGAACCTGAGGGCATACAACTCGCCATGTTCGCGGATGACACCGCACTCATAACACAGCATGACAATTTGCAAAGTGCTACTGCAGTGCTTCAAAATGGTATCAATGAGCTAATGAAATGGTTTGAGAAATGGTGTATAACAATCAATCCAACAAAAACAGAGGCGAAGATCTTCACACTCAAGCGATATAGCAAACCAGCTCTGCTCACTATATATAATCAAGAGATAAGATGGAATCCATTAGAAGAGGGTATTAAATATTTAGGTGTATATCTCGACCAAAAACTTCTATGGGGCTATCACATAAATCGAAAGCTAAATGAAGCATATGTTCGCTTAGGTATGTTATACCCTATATTAAATCGCAGAAGCTCATTAAAAATAGAGTGCGGTTTGCTTATTTATAACTCCATCTTACGACCTATACTCACTTACGCCTGCCCAGTGTGGAGTGCCGCATCACAAACACATATACGAAAAATACAAGTTTTTCAAAATAAAGTGCTGCGAATGATAACAAGTGCCGACTGGTTCGTGAGAAACACTCAAATCCACTACGAACTTAACCAATTAACAATCGAACAGTTTATTAAAAAGGTGTGCGTTAAATTCTATAAAAACTTGGAAATGTGTCCGAGTACTCAGGTGCATCAATTAGGAAGAAAAAATATACATAAAAGACTTAAGCGTCGATTAACACAAGACCTTGTTGAAATAGACTAATCTGTAAATAACTATATTAGGACAATACTTAGCATTAGTAGGTACTCTTTTATCATATTTTATGAACTTGTTATTAACTCAAATAACTAATAATGTTAACCTTAGATGTAGTTACTGTGTATTTGTTATGCAAAATACTTTAACAAGACCATGAATAGCAAGAATATTTGCTGAACTGGTTCTTCCAATAAAAAAAAAAAAATTACTTCATTTCAGTTTAGTTAATTCGACTAGAAATATGTCCAAGGATGATGAAGTGTCTTGTAGGCCACCTGAAATACTAAAATTAGAGGCAAATGCAGCAGAAAATTTGCAACCTGACAAATCAAAAGCTAAATACGATGCCACATACAAGAACTTTATGGATTGGCATTCGACACAGAAAGCAACTTCATTTTCTGAAAATGTTCTACTTGTATGCTTGGTTGAACTATCAACAAAGTATAAGTCGTCATTATTATGGGCTGATTATTCAACGTTAAAAAGCACGTTGAATATACCGGGTTACAGTGGGGCCAGGGTCACGTTTCTATCTCGTTTATTTATCAACGGCTTTGGATGGTAAACATAATTTTGGATTGAAATATAAATAAATCAAAATGGTCGGCTTTCGGTTTTACTGGAAAAGCGTCAGGCCAAGGTATTTTCTTTAAATCCGAAATCCTTGCTACGGCACGCAGGGCCACGCCGTACTGTCTGTAGCTACCTTTGTGAGTCTCTCTCACTATATCGCCCCGAACATTCTAGAAGGTTGAAGAAGCCTGGTCGTCGCAGATCATTCTATGCCATTGGATAACTTCTCTTCTGCTATGTCAACGCTGAGCAGCGTACGTAACTGCCTCAGCACACTACCTACACACACACAGCCTTTCACATCCAAGATAAAACATTCGCAAAAGACAATTAATTCCGGAGTTAAAAAGCCTTCCCAATCGTGGGAGGGCGCCTACGCGATCGATTCATCCAGAAACTACCGTACAACGTACACGAAAACCTAAGGTGCGTATACACGAGCGCGCCGAGCCTGCAATGCAACGTTGCATGTAATGCGCGGAGTAACTGTTGTCACCACGAACATCCAACGAACGCGCACCGCGCATTTACGTTCCAGGCCGCGCAATCTGCGAACTACGTAGTTTAATTACAGTCTCTCAAGCAACAAGACGGAAAAATGGAAGACGAGGAAGGTTTATTTGTTTATAGTAGTGTTGTTGTAGTGTGTGCGGCATATGATATTTTAAAAAGGAAGCGAAACAGACGTAGACGACGAAGATGGTGGAATACTAAATTATACAAGCAGCGGTCAGGCACTGAGTTATTAAGTGATTTTGTAACGTTTCGCCCCGCGCGAACGCGTTTTTAAATTAAAATTAATTAGCGCGTTCGCCCTCAGCGATTTTTGATTATCTGGGGCTGTAGATCTGGAACGCCCGTCCAGCGATAACGGCGCGTCATCAACGGATCCCTCGCTCCACGTTTGCGCATCTCTGCGCCGGTCCCCCTCTTAAACCCTCCGAGGAAGTTGTTCGCTGCACGAAGCCCGAGGGCGAACACTTATAAGCAGTTCCACGACCGCTCCTCGAGGCATTCATCCACTTGTACACCGACACCTTCACCAGCATCCATTCCCCTCCTAGATCCCGATCCCGTTCCGTCCTGGCTAGTTATTTAATTACCTTAGATTCATTTTCCTGACCTGACCCGTAGTCGGCGATAGGCGAAGACTTCTTCAAGAAGAAGGCCGCCTTCACGATTGCAACCTGAAACCTGTCCCATATCCTGTAGAATTGGTACGGGACGAAGTTCGCTTAAGAGCCGCTCCGCCGTTCTGCCCTTATTTTAACTTGTATCCCCGATATCCAAATTAAGTAAAGGAATCCGAATTCGTTAATAATTTAATGTAACAAATCCTTGAAACGTGTTAGCCGGCGACGACTCCTTGTTTTTAGAGACCGCCAGGCCCGTCTATGTAAATTAATTTAAATAATTCCAAATCTGTTGATAATTTAATTTGACAAATCCTTAAGACGTGTTTGCCGGCGACGACTCTTCTTTTTTAGAGACCGCCAGGCCCGTCTATTGAAATAACTTGCTTAGCAAACGACCTAAATTTCATTTTGGAAATAATTATTTAACCCAAGTGCTGGCGATTAAGATATGACAATAGCGTCTCGTAATATCTAGTCCAAAAGCCCGTATAAAGACTAAATTGCTCCCCTCGAAAGAATTGGTTAATGTTTTTGTTAGCTACAGAATTCTACTTACCAGAAAAGCCCGAGATCACCTCCTACACACCAACAGCTAGGTCAAGGACGTTCACCAGGTGAATCTCTCCACCGAATCCGCGTGGCGCCGCTTCTTACACCAAACATCACACCGCGAATTCTCCGACTAAGGGCCAATCCCTTAGGAAACCGCCGTCACGTAAGCAAGAATCTGATATTTAGTTAATTAACCTGACATTACAGTAACATGTGCCCGAAACTCTTTCGCTGAGGGCCAAGTGAAGAACGCGCGCCTATCTCGAAGTCGGTCCAGAAGTTACCAGGGGCGTCCCCACAAGAATTCCCGAGGGGGCTATCCAGAGACCACCGTTTACACGGCTGTGCGACGGGTTGCAGCGACAAGGGGCAAGAAGCGAAGAAAGATAGATTACTTTTATTTTCGAAATAAATGTTCATTTTCAATTATACAATTATGATTACGTTTGTAAACAGTTCTGAGTACCAATATTAAATTGTTTAAAGCTATCCTGTGTTTGGTTTGCTACGCTTCTTATGTATATCTGGGAAATCTTGACCCTGTCTCCGACTCGACTAGCTACCAGAAAGTTAATTAGTAATTATCTTTGTACCCTTAATGAGCACAAGGGTGGAATATTATAATTTGAAATGTCAAGAAATTAGTGGTCAATATAAAAATTTTACTCGTATGAGCCCCTCTTGTTTTGAACAGTTATTAATGAAAATTGGACCGATGATTGAAAGAACTACTACGAATATGCGAGAGCCTATTTCAGTTCAAGATAGGTTAGTAAAGTGTCTACTAAAATTTAAAGTAAATGATGTATAAATTTGTATTCCAGGTTAGCAGTGACTTTGCGATTTTTAGCATATACCAGCCTCCAATATCTGTTTCGAATTTCTAAGCAAGCCATTTCAAAAATAATACCAGAAGTTTGTTCAGCAATCGTCGAAGTTTTGAAAGAATACATTAAGGTAAGATTCGTTGCAATACTAACACAGACAAAATGTTTTTAAATTCGTGCTTTATTTACTTCATAAATTTGAGTAGTATGAAATAAAAAAAATAGGTTGAACGTACTTTATTTGTTAGTGCACTAAGACCTACATAGTTTGGAAAATGAAATTTAAGATATTTCATTATTTGAAACACTTACGTACTAAATCAAAACAAACATGAAAAAAAAGGAAAAACAGGAAGGAATAATTATATATACTCGTTCAGGTCGTCAGAATATTGACTTTCACATGAATCAGACGGGGAAGGAGTATGGACAGAATGTTGTATTAAAGCTGAAATGGAAGGAATATGTTGGGATATAGAAGTATGAGGAGGGAATGTAGTGACAAGTGGAGGGATAGTTGGAAGCTCTGTCGGAGATGACCGTGGCGTGGAAGTTGAAGCGAATGAAGTTGAGGGATGAAATTCTTCAAAATGAGAATGAGGTTGCGTAGCTGCCGTGTAGGAAGGTACAGCCCTCGGATATGATGATATAGGCGAAAATAACTGCTCTCGCCTTGCAGCAGTTTCCAATGCTCCCACATCTGCTTTTATAAGTAAATCGTAGATCGCATGTTGTACCATTCGCTTGATAACAGCAGAATAATTCATCATCTTGGACGCTAAAAAAGCGCAGAAAGTTTTCGTTTCAGGGTCTTCCAAACTACTAGAATGTAACTTTCCAGCGGTACTCTCTAAAATATTGACAGCACTCGCTAGGAGTGCTGTGCTATCACTCTGCTTTTGCTGCTTCCTTATCCTTTTTGGTGGAGGTATTGGAGGGGTGAATTCCCTATCTGCTTCTTCTGTATGTATTACCACACTTGATTCATCAACCGTTTGCTCGGTTACGACATCCTCATCAGGTTCCTATAAAGTACAATGAAACATGAGTAAATAATAGATATTACGATTAAATATACGGTTTTTTGTTTTATTTCAATACTTGTATATGTTTATTACATCAATGTAGCCCTATTACCATTAATGGCTAAATTTTTGTTTAAGCATCCCACAAACCCTTCACAGTAGATGGAAGTATGCAGGATATTTGAAGATGAATGGAATTTTCCCCATTGTGCAGGTGCTATTGATGGGAAACACGTTGTAATACAATCACCAATAAAGTCCGGTAGTGAATTTTTTAATTACAAGTCGCAATTCAGTATTGTGCTCTTCGCATTAGTAGATGGCGACTATAACTTTTTATTTGCTGATATTGGATGTCAGGGAAGAATTTCCGATGGTGGAATCTTCAAAGATACAGAGCTCTACCGAAGGTTAAAAAATAATACTCTGGGATTGCCAGCACCAACCGAATTGCCTGGACAACAAGTAAAAGTGCCTTATTTTTTTGCAGCTGATAGTGCCTTTGCACTTTCAGAAAACGTAATGAAGCCTTATGCAGGAGACCATCCACGGGGATCATCTAAACGCATTTTCAATTATCGACTCAGTAGAGCGCGTAGAGTAGTTGAAAATGCTTTTGGGATAATCAGTTCCGTGTTTAGAGTTTTAAGGAAACCCAATGCTGTTAAAACCTGAGAAGGCTCAGTTAGTTGTGGCAGCAATTGTTTATTTGCATAATTATTTGAGACGATATTCATCCCATGTATATACACCTCGCGGTGTACTGGACTATGAGAACGAGGGAGAATTGGTGCCGGGTTCATGGAGGCATTATAAAGAGATAACATCCATGTTCCCAATAGAAAGAAGACCCAGAAAATCCGCAGTAGTATTTGAAGAAATTAGAAATGAAATAGCAACTTATTGCATTAAGGAAGGAGCTGTTGAATGGCAAAATAGATATGCATAATTTTTAATATTGTAATTTGTATTTTTCTTACCGTATCGAATCTCTGCCTTGGTTTGTCGCGATCCTCCAAAAATCGAAAAGCCTCAAAAGCAAACCACCGGCTCTTATATACTTGTGAAGTACCTGTAATAACGAAATAAATTTATTTCAAATGTACAGGATAGTTTAGTCGTATTCTAATAAATATTATGTACTAATATTACGAATTTTTACTTTTCTTGGCTAGTAGTAGCGATGTACAATTTATTTTGAATTGTTTGAATCTTTTTCTTTGCTTCTACGAATAGATATTTATTTAACTAAATTATCTTTGAAAAGTATCCCAAAATTGGTCAGCATGAACCAATTTTAACAATACGTGTTAATATGATTAAAAACATCAACAAATCCAACTAAATAAATGAATTTCAACAAAAAATTATCCTTTGTTGAATGGCTTACCTGTTCCTGTGCCCGTTGATGTTTTTATTCTTGCCTTCTCTCGCCTGTACGAAGATAGCAGGGATATAATTTTTTTCCTGCACTCTTCGTCCGAGCGACCGATTGTGGATGAAATGTCCCTCCAGGCATCGGCTTTTTTGTTTTTTTTTAAATAATTTTCGTCTGTAGGACTCCACAACACAGGTTGCGCTTTATAGATATCAATTAAATTTAATAAACTCTCTTCCGACCAGTCCATTTTAATATTAATAATAATCTATAAAAGGCATAAACAAATCAAAATTTTCGTCTGCGCGCGTCAGCTAACATAGGGCAACTAAAAAGACGTACACAATGCGCCGAGGGGTTTCTTTGATGGCGCGTCAAAAGACCGACAGCAGACGGGTAACTGCGAACATGTGCAGCGTCGTTGCAGAAACGGCGCTGCGCGTGTTGCAAGTCCCGTCTATACGAGCGCGCAAGATGTTCGTTGCATCTTGCATTGCAGGCTCGGCGCGCTCGTGTATACGCACCTTTTATATACTGTCGCCACCTGGAACCTACGGACACTCATCGATACTCCTAGCTTCCTGCATCCAGAGAGGACAGCTATCATCTCTAAAGAACTGGAGCGACTTAAAATCGATACAGCGGTAATCAGTGAGACAAGAATTCTGGGAGAAGGAAGTATAAAAGAAGACCAATACACCTTCTTCTGGAAAGGATACCCGGAGGAAACCAACAACAAGATACACAGAGTAGGCTTTGCTATCAAAAACTCTATCGTATCCCGACTCCAAGAACTACTCCTAAGAATATCAAAGCGACTCATGGTTATGCGTTACCCCATAACTGATCAAGGACATGCCACGTTGATAAGTGCCTATGCCCCAATCTTGCATGCGGATATGGGAATCAAAGAAACGTTCTACCGAAAACACGAGGACACACTAATTAGAATTTCAAGAAAAGACTGCATCGTCCATTTAGTTTTCATGGTATCCAAGGAAAATGAAGCTAGATGTGTTGATATCTTCTTGATTTCGACACTCAATTAGTTTTTTCCTTCGTAATTTGTTATAGTTAATAAAATGGTAGTTTAAATCAGTAGGTACTGCATTGTCGTTTCTAACATCATGGATTTTCGTTAACACTTAATTAAGCGCCGTATTTACTTTATTGTTGTTCTTTATGGCTCTACCAATACTTTGAATTTAGATTAGCAAGACCGCAAGACTAGCGTATGTAATTCCAACCGTAGATTAAAAAAATATATGGAGTGCTCCATTTAAAAAACAAAGTTAATGGCACTTTCGGTGAAACGGGAAGTCGACCATTTTAGCTATATTCGTCAATCAGAAATTATGTCTAGTATGCCCGTGTCAAATTTCATACAAATCGATTCATAAATAAATGAGATATAAGCATGGCCCTGGTACCATTGTTACACGGTATACCATAACATGCACCTAGACAATTACATGAAGTTGCAAGAGTTTTAAAACGCCAATCCGAGCAGCATCGACCAAAGAAAGCTAACACCTCTATACCAGAGCAAGTGAATACATTTATTAAAGAAGCACCAGATCAGAATTTTCTTGTGACAAGGGTAAGTACTATCCCTAAAGCAATGCGTAAAGAGCTTCTAACCTATTGTTTTTAAAGGTGACACTAATTATGGGGTTCATGGGAGCTTACCCCTTGAATGAATCATACGCTATGAAAATTGAAGATGTACAAACCTACAATGGAGCTTTGATAGTAAATAATCTTCTACAAAAACCAAGTCTTCTAGGTCGTTTACTATATCAGGTGAATTTTGAGAAATTTATAAGAAATATATAAATCTTTGTGCATCTCATGCGAATCATTAATAAGTTATGTAGCATTGTCTTCGAAGAGCATCTGCAACCATTTGTGTCAGCCAATGCGGTTATATTACAGCTGCAAAAAAGATTGGAGAATGGAAATTCACTATAATTGCTGAAAGCTATGTGGACGACAATATTAACAATAAGCTGGAGAAAGGAAACAGATTTTTAAAAGGAATCAACAATATTGATAAACCTTGTAGTATTACTAGTTCCAGTGAAATATGAACAGAAAGTTTTATTTAAAACGAAAACAGCGAGTATGCTCTGTTAGCTATTTCTTTAGTCACGAATTTGTTAGAGTACTATAAAGTGTTGATGTTCGACGTCCACTATAAACTCTTTAAGTTTGGCAACATGTTTTTGAAACAACCTGTATATATTACACACATGTGAGCCAGTACCACGAGAATATTTTCAACTATTCGGTTTTCGACATTTTCTAAAGTGGCAACCCTGATTTCAAAAGATCATCAAAGTCAAGTGTTATTATTTGATGAATGAAAACAAGGCTGATTAATAGCTAATTAATGAATTCGTCTTTCTCACCCAGTATCTGATGAAATAATCGGCTTCAAATCTCTGATGTGTTGACTTTCGAAATAGCTGTTCAGCTACACTTGAATATCAGCTGCAACGGAACACTTCTGAAACTGAGGTTAAGTGTCTTGCTCCTTTGGACAAACAGTTATTAAGTATTATTTTTCACTTTACAGATGATTTAAAGGAACATAGTTTTATTATTGGAGTAGTTCTAGACCGTTCAACCCAATGTATAGCAACTTCTATTTATATAAGGTAAATTGCAATCGGTCAATACTAGAACCAAAATGGTTTATATATTTACCAAGTAGATCCCGTGCACAGAAACAGAACAAATAGAAAATAACATCCGACTCTTTACAAACTGCTTTAATTGTTATAATAACCTAGTAAGTCAACGATCGAGTTGTAGTTATGATGATTCTGTTCTCAACGCAGTAATATTTTTGTGTAAAATAACTTGTTTTCTTTTTCTGTAATTTGATACTTGTTTCAGGTGTTGCAACTCAAATCATCCTGTAATCGTATATTGTTGAGCAAAATATTACTTTTCAAGCCAATGTTCAATTGACTAAGATGACCACTAATCAAGAAACATCAACAACAATTTCACTGTATAAATTAAGGGACTTAGATGACGATGAAGATATTAATAAACTTTATGTCAAACAAGAAATCACGGAAAGCAGCAATGACATCGGTGATTATTCGAAAATTGACATTAAATGTGAAGTTGAAATTAAAGACCAAACTTTTATGACTCAAAATTCAACAACACAGAGTTTGGTTATAAATGTGAAATCTCATGCAGGCGAAAAACCGTATTCTTGTTCTGTTTGTGGATTTAAAACTGCCCGCAAAAATACTTTAGTTACACATATGAAATCTCATACAGGTGAAAAACCTTATACCTGTTCTTTTTGTGAGTATAAAACAATAACCAAGGATAAATTAACTTCACATATGAGAACACATACAGGCGAAAAACCCTTTTTCTGTTCTGTTTGTAAATATAGAACGGCATTCAAATCTAATTTAGTCACACACATGAAATCTCACACGGGCGAAAAACCATTTTGTTGTTCCGTTTGTGATTACAGAGCGACACAAAGACCTCATTTAGTTCAACATATGAGATCTCACACAGGGAAAAAACCCTATTCTTGTACTCTTTGTGAATTTGCAACAGCGTACAGAAACAGTTTAGTCACACACATGAAAACTCACTCAGGCGAAAAACCTTTTGTCTGTGCAGTTTGTAAATATAAAGTAATCACGAAAAGTAAATTAGTTGAACATATGAGGACGCATACAGGCGAAAAACCTAATTTTTGTTCCCTTTGTGAATATAGAACAGCAAGAAAATATGATTTAGTACAACATATGAAATCTCACACAGGTGAAAAACATTTTTCTTGTCCTATTTGTGAATATAAAGCGACACTAAGACGTTATTTAATTCAACACATGAAATGTCATACAAGCAAAAAGCCCTTTTCTTGTTCAGTTTGTAAATATAGAACAGCAGTGAAATCTGTTTTAGTTAAGCATATCAAAACTCATACAGGCGAAAAACCTTATTCTTGTTCTGTTTGTGAATTCACAACAGCGCACAGAAGCAGTTTGGTTAGACATAATATGACAACTCATACAGGCGAACAACCGTATGTTTGTTCTATTTGTGAGTTTAAAACAGCAACGAAGGATAAATTAGTTGCACATATGCAGACGCATACAAGCAAAAAACGTTTTTGTTGTTGTGTTTGTAAATATACAACAGCATACAAACGTAGTTTAAATATACATATGAAATCTCATACGGGCGAAGAACCTTATTCTTGTTCTATTTGCGAATATGAAACGCCACACAAATATAGGTTCGTTAAACATGCAAGAATTCATACGGGTGAAAAACCTTATAGTTGTGCTTCCTGTGAATACAGAACTTTACATAAAGGAAATTTAGTTGAACATTTGAAATCTCATACAGGAAGATAACCTTAAAATTGTTTTATTTCGGTCTACAATACAGTAGAAGCAATTTTAAATAAATAATTCAGTTGAGAAATTAATTGCTTCAAATAGTAATTTATTGTATAAGTGTTTTAGAAGGCGCTTTATTCACGACTGTTTAAATACGAGAACGAAGTTGGAGCAGTTAATTTTATTGAGTGGATAAAACGCAACTTAAACACAAATAGAATATGACATTTTAACTGATAACTCAATAAATATCTAAAAAAATATAAATTTTGTATTGACAGCCGTGAAAAGTCATAGTGACATTTTGGAAAGTACCGAGTGATCAAATAAATTTATAATTAAATAGTCACCTGTGATTTGTGTTATACGTTTAGAAGTACCGAGGTGTATTGTCAGTCTATGTCAAATTCGAGGTTAGTAGATTAGGTTTTGTTTGTTGTTTGACACAGACTGACGCAAAACTTAACGTGCAAATCGCGAATTTGACAGTGCTACCAACAATGCAGTAGTGAGTGACATGGTTTTTATCCGACTAGTGGATAATGGGCCGCTTTAGAGGACTAAAATCGATCTAGTAATAGCCTTATAACTAGGAGGTGTTGGATAAAAGTTATTTAACATATGTTGTGAGCAGTGCTGGCTCGCTATAAGAAGTCAAGGGGCGATGACCTTACCATAACAAATTAGGCATTCAAGAATTTTTATTAAAAAAAAAAGTTTTTTGCCTACTTTTCATTATTCAGCGTATTTTAAAGCTTAAACAAAGCATGAGTAATTTTTATTTCACGAATATAAGCTGTATTTTGTTACTTTCACAGATGCAATGGGTCAGATCGGACTTGGCCCAAGTTTTTAACAGTATGGGCTGCAATCATACGCTGTTTAGCATTGAATTGAGGTCACTGCAGATTTGACCCTTTGCAGTCACTGTGATAGAGCAAGGTTATTGTAGAATAGCGGCATCTGGAGAATGGCACTATGAGTGAAATTAATAATGTAAAATAAAGTAGTTAGGTCGACTCCTGTCCGATTTACATATTTTAAATATTCGTAATTCTAAAGTGCGAACGAGAAAATATAATCGCAATAGTGATCGACGTATTTGCAAATACAAAAGAATACTGAATGGATTTTATAGATCGGGCAACTTGTTAATAAACATTTTTGTGTTATTGACTGATTCTGTTGTGTAATTTAGAATGAAAGTGGGGCTACGTTAGTAAGTAATTTTTTCACTAATGTTAACTTTGCCAGTCCACCGTCCACATGCAAAAGGAGATTTAGATCTTGGAATGTCAGAATCTGTCTGTCTGTGAGGGCGGGGAGCTGCATCTTACAGTCGGTTGGCTTTACCATCAAAATTCTCCACGAGCTGCCACGGGTTGTGATTAATTGGTAACTTATCTATAATTAGAAACAGAAAACTCGCAACATTGTGTTTTATGTAAGCAAGCTTTGTTTTCATGATTACAGTTTTATAATAAACTCGTTAATTGTGAGTCTCTAGAACTAGATGGTTTGAAGAAATGTTACTATAAGAACGTGTGTCAACAACAACAAGTTGTAGCGAATTTTAGTCATATGCGGTGAAAGGTGAACATGGTCAAATTAATTACAGAAATAGCTCACATTTGAGAAAATCAAAAAATGAAACGTAATTGTATCCCGTAATATGTAAATTGTAAACAGCAAAACCAGAGGATGATAATGTTGAATCTATGAACACTAATGGTAGCATTGAGGTTGCCTGGGCTAATAGCACAAAGCAAGAGAGTCAGAAATGTGTAATATATAAGAATTTTATTTTAAATTGAAGAGGGGAGATTAGTTAACTTAGTTATTATTAGACTGGTAGAAGCGATAGGAAACAAATACCGAACAACATTGTGCTGTATGTAAACAAGCTTGGTGTTGTGTTTACACAATAAATGTTATTGTTGACGGGCGACTATTGTTGCTCGTTGTTTATCATTCCTTTTTTTGTGCACAGTGAAAATCTTTAGATTTCACATAACAATATTAATTGTAACAGGAATAGCAGATACGTTGACCTATTTGCATTATTCGGAGATTGCAGCGAAGTTCTGTGGCGAAATTGGCTGAATGTATTACAAGTTTTTATACGGAAATGTTTCGTTTGAGAAGCTTTGCTTGAATGTTAATCGCAATTCTTCATTTAGGACCTAGATGCTTCATTTAATCAATTCCACATGCGCTTGCTCAAATCAATTATTTTGCCTGCATGGTCTCGTGTGCTGTGCGTCCACTCAACTTATTATGCTATCTGATATGTCAAAAATTCTTCCTTCTGTGTCCGTTTTACATACACCGACCAAGCATTATTTCAGCTTATAGTTGTCAATGTGACGCAGCTAAGTTGAATTTATCTTTACATTGTTACCAGTTAGACTTAATTGATACTGTTAATTTGATTATTTGTAGATGGTATGTTGTTCATATCTTACAAACATTATTTTGAATAAACATGTATTTTGAATTCAATACTAGCCGCAATTGTTTTTTTCTACGTGTATTCTTTATCCCTTTCAGGCTGTTTTCATCATTGGTAAGTTACTGAACATCCAGATTGATTAACCCATTATTGCTTGTACTGATAGGTAAACTATTAATTATATAGCTCTTGATGCCCATGACCCTCTCCGCCATTCAGTTTTAGCTAGTGTGTTACGGTCTTAAACTGACTTTACGACACCGCACCGGCTCATATAAAAACGAAACGGCCGGCGCGTGCCATAATGGACAAAATCGGGACGAAAGTTCTCCTAGGCCGCTACCCATGCCGCAACAAGATAAGCCGGCTGAGCGTTCAGTGGAGCTAGGGCGGGTTCTTTACGAGATCACCTAAGGGCAACGGCCAGAGGGGCGGTAAATAACAAAAAAATTAAATTGGACGCCACCCGGTTTGATAGACATACGAAAACATAAGGGTAGACCCAGAGAAAAACCGGCAAATCAGGTGGGCCTACCTTCTAACCGACACTTGGCAGTAATCTGGACAGCAGGCCGGTTCAGCAACAATGGACCTACCTTTTTGAAAATCCACTTGGCAACTGGCCAAACTCTTCTTACAACTGTAACACAAAACCACACAGAGCGCATGCACAATAACAAGGAAACCACATTTAAAATGACATGACATGTATTGACACAAAATATTAGAAACTGTATACAAAAAGGCACATGTAACTCCAAAGTGTAAATAGGTACGGCAGTTTGGTGGTTGCGCAACGTCTTAAACTAATATCAGAAAGTGACCTAAAAACTGTACAACAATAATGCGGTATGAATAATACGTTCTATGCAAATAAACTATCTTAACTGACAGTAAAAGAACACAACTGTTCGCTAAACAAAAATAATTTCGTGAAGCGGTATGAATAATACGTTGCTATCTTAACTGACAGTAAAAGAACACAACTGTTCGCTAATTCGACGCAACACACCGTATCAATATCAAACTGCACGAACAAACGTTATTAAGTAATACAGACCATACTTGACAGAGCTTGGCTGTGCGGTACTGACGTCCTTTGCCGCTATAGTGACCACCGCCTCAGATACTGCATATTTGGACGAGACGGGAAGCAAATACTGTGACAACTTGGCGGGAGGCTGTGAGCCGGACGCATGGAGATTTATCCTCACAGCGACATGTAATGCGAAGTGCGAACGGGAGGCAGAACGACATGACAGCTTCGCCGGTACAAAACGCTGCTAACTGAGTCCCCCTAACGAGAAGAATCCGCCTAAAAGGCGCTTAATCGAGGTCTGCGACCCCGCGGCAAATTGGAGACCCAAAGGCTTGCGTTCTCGGCATTCCAACGAACACTCACGCCCCTCACACTAAACAATGTCAAACGTACAGCTAGGCAACGTCTCAACAAAGTCACAAAAATTCACGATATCAACAATCGCTGTAACAGCACAATAATCACGACCTAATTAATGGAACCGAACTTTCTGCGAAACCAAAGCCATGCCACGCGGTACCAGTCCACTCAAAACAAAAGCTGTGCCGCCACCCGACGACTCCCAAGGGCCGAAGGGGGCGGCGGAGCCGCTCCCGCAAAACCTTTCTAGCAGAAAAACTGCACAAACAAAACACGTTCAAAACTGTAGCTGGCTTCTAACTAACTGCCAGAACCCGTCCAAAACAATTCCAGCCAAGCGCGTCTCAACCGCGAAAAGCTGTCCGCCAATCAGCGCGCAAGAAGCCAGACGGCCAACAACAAATTAATGTCGGCGTAACGAGGAAAACCAGAGGCCATCTCATTTGCTCCAACGAGAATTCTTAACACCCTGAAACCAGCTTTGCGGAACTAAAGCCACGTGCACTATAAAGGGTGGCTTGAAACGACTAAATCGAGACAGTTGCGCTAAACTACAGGGTGTCCTAATTCAAATGAGCAAGAAGTGATCTTGCGCCTGTGAGTTTTTGTGATAAAACGCTTAAATGGCGGGAAACGGGTTTTAAATATAAATAAGCTACCCTAAAGGCACGAAATGTAAATTAAATTACTGCCGACGGCAAAATGGCTTGGGGAGTGCCCCTTACTTGAAAGAGAGTTCCCCGAAGTCGCTTACAAAACAACGAGACATTTTGCTACAACGTAACGAGAACTCAAACGAAAAAAAAAAACAAACAAAAAAAACATTCGATATGATATAGTGCACCCCCAAAGGGATTACGCACACTGGCCACCAGATAGGGTGCAAAGGTGGGAAGAGAGAAGAGGAAGAAAAAAGACTGGATACGTCAGTAGAAAATACGTAAATTTTTGTGTCGAAATCGGGTACAAACAAGTCTTACACCTGTGGACACTTCCGACCAACCGTTCCAAAAGAACACAGGGAAGGGCATGGGTATAGAAAGGGAAGTCCAAAATCGCACCCGGAAGAGGGAAGAGGATGAACAACCAAAAACAGGGGAAATGGTGACAGAAACTGTCAAAAGTAGTCATGATCAGTAGCAGTTAGGAAAACTCAGTCCACCAAAACCCTCAATCGATGCCGATGCCGGAGCCAAGTCGACTATTAAACCGCAAAGCGCGAGCTCGAAAATGATTCCAACACCGAACACCAAAAGAAAATCCGGAAGAACCAAGTCTCCAAGGATGTAGGCGTTCGATGACGCATGCCCAATAGATCCTTTTCAGATCTCCATGCGACCCAAAGGGACGACCTTACTACGACAGGGTCCGCATGAAACAAAAAGACCAAAAACACGCTCTCTTTATGCAATCTCACACAGGTGGTTGAAAATGGCGATGGCCAACGGTACGGTAAAAGAGCGCTAGGCCATGAAAACAACAGGGCATCACTATACGGAAAAAGTAAAAAAAAATCTTTAAATACTTAAATACTTGAATAGCAACGGAACCTCGCGCGGACAGCATGCGCATTACAGCCACACAAAGCTCAGAAGCTTCAACGAAACTGTTCACAAAGAACACGATACGTGACAACATGACGTTGCCAGACAAATAGGGTACGGTAAATGACAACAAAACGGCAAATACGAAATATTCCGACCAGCGGTAACGACTCGTTAAATGCTAACGGGAAGTGTACAAAACACTACTATAACTGTTAGGGGTGTCCACGAAGAAGTCGGCAAACAAAGTTGGGCGGTACATAATAATAATGAGAATGAGATAAAAGTCCAACGAAAATAACTACGCCAAACCAACTAAGAAGATGGTCTGAGACACGTAATAACCGCACGAGCGAATCTCTCCAAGCACACCAACAACACACCATAACTTATCAACAAACCAAAACACGGTAATGAAGGTGAAAAAGAATTCCAACCGGCTTACCAAAAATCAACGCGGCACAAAGCCACACAACAACAAAAAAAACGTCAAAATGGTAATCATCATCGTCAAAATCGATAAACCTCGCTAACGTGAACGTCAGTTCGGTACGGTAGAACAAAAAGTGTCAACTTAGCCCAAGGCTAAACAATGTAAACGACAGGGAATCGAAACTCCCACTAAGCCTTCTAAAAGACTTAAAAAAAACAAGGTCGGTACCTTCACTCAACGACATCTGGTACTAAATCCGACTAATACGAGCTAAAATCTGCACTAAATGCAACGATAGATCTCGGTAGTATGATCTGGCTAAGAAAAACAAGAAACGACGGTAAAAATTACGAAACGGATACTCAAAATACGAAAAGACACAGAAAAACACAAAAAGAAAACTCAAAAAGGCGATAAACTACAAGAAAACACAAAAATACAAATAGAATATAAGAAAAGACAAGAAAAAACATATAGAGAACAAGAAAAGAAACGTAAAGACAAATGATAACTAAGAAAAAACATATATTCGGTCAAGAAAACAAATGAAAATAAACTAAAAACAAGAAAAGACATATAGAAAACAAAAGAAAACAGGAAAAGACAAATAGAAAACAAGAAAAGAAGCTTGGTATGATACGTTAATATGAAAAAAACGGTTTACCAGTCCATACCACTACGAAAAGACAAAAAAACATTTGCGACATCAATATAAACGACAACAGACAACAAGGCCATAATGAGGCCGCGCGTTGTCAAGAAACATCAATGCCAAGCAAACAAAGCCCCACGTTGGGCGCCAAAAGGCGACCGACTTAACGGGTTTAAAGGGACTAAAAAAAAACAAAGCGAGGCCAAGCAAAGCAAGGCCAGAAAGGCCAGAACAGCCAATAAAAGCCTAAAGCCCCACGAATTGGGCGTCAAAAGCTGTCCGCCAATCAACGCGCAAGAAGCCAGGCGGCCAAAAACAAATTAATGTCGGCGTAACGAGGAAAACCAGAGGCCATCTCATTTGCTCCAACGAGAATTCTTAACACGCCTGAAACCAGCGTTGCGGAACTAAAGCCACGTGCACTATAAAGGGTGGCTTGAAACGACTAAATCGAGACAGTTGCGCTAAACTACAGGGTGTTCTAATTCAAATGAGCAAGAAGTGATCTTGCGCCTGTGAGTTTTTGTGATAAAACGCTTAAATGGCGGGAAACGGGTTTTAAATATAAATAAGCTACCCTAAAGGCGCGAAATGTAAATCAAATTACTGCCGACGGCAAAATGGCTTAACAAGTGGTCTGATTATAAATTATGTTACATTACTATTGGGAATTTTTGCTAATGTTGCACTTTATTTAATACTTCTAACTATTGCTATGTAAGAGAAGCTGAGTAGCGCAGATGGGTAAGCGCTTGTCTTGCATTAAGCAAGTTCTCGGTTCGGATCCCTTGGGGGCCGGAATTTTCCGCAGCCTCAGCCTTGCGATTTGAACCGGGCTCGGTGCGACCATTCACAGTTGGGCACGAAATTAACTGTGCTCTACTCAGAACCACAGACCTAAGAGATAGAGTAACAAGGTCAACATGACACATACACACAGCTCACACAATGGTTGCTGTGCAAGCATAAAAGGCGGCCTCCAACTTTGTATCCCAAATCCGGGGCAAGTTGAGCATTGTACCGCCAGATTCAAGCACATAAAGCACCAGCTTCTACACCGCAAGGTAAAACGAGGTTATCGATTACACATAGACATACTATTGCTATGTATTGTATGCACACAACGTAGTTATCCTTTATCTAATAGACTTGTCTGTCCGGGACGCTGTTTTGTCTGTCCGGGACGCTGTTTCAGCAGCCAAACCGTAAGAGATAAAGAAAAAAGTTGTGAAAGTTATATGTTTGGAATGGTCATGTCAGGTCAGGAACCGAATTTCAGTCACGTGACACTTCCGGTTTTCGAGAATTCACGTGATTTCCGTCCGTCCGGGACTCTGGTGCGTCCGAGACGCTGTTCTATTTGAAAAGCGGTCTTTTTTGTTTTATTAAATGAGACATTTGTCTCACTGGTTGTTAGTATTTATTTAATGTATTACTCTAAGAAGTATTATTGCTACGTTATATTAATATTATTTTTATTCAATTCTCTTTTAACATGAATTTAAGTACTTCATATGCCCTTTTATAAATTATGAATTATCAGTGTTATTGAATATCTCCAGCTTTGGTAGAAAAACAATTGCTTTAAAAAATCAGGTCGGGTTCATGCAAAGACTGTTTTATTTCTGAAAAGTCGTTTTGTTTAAAATGAAAACTTAGTTTAAAATTATCTGACAATTCTTGTAAATGTCAATGTTACTTCAAATCATGCAAGTATAAAGTCAATCACTAATACCTTTTAGTTACACTAGCTGTCATTCAATAAACACGAAATAGTAAGTAATCCCTTTTGTAATTAACTCACTTCACTCCTTCAATCTTTACTT
The DNA here is from genome assembly GCA_940337035.1 of Agriotes lineatus. Lineage (NCBI taxonomy): Eukaryota > Metazoa > Arthropoda > Insecta > Coleoptera > Elateridae > Agriotes > Agriotes lineatus. The sequence continues at coordinate 36,021,909 of OW679196.1, read as the reverse complement.
TCAGTTTACCAAATAAATACCTGCAGCTGTCACCTGTCCAAGGACCATGATCTGCACTTCCGGCACAAGCGTACTCTGAACGGTTTTTGTTTGTGACGTGTATTTACTTACTGCAATTGTTATCACCTAGGCATTTACGTAATCACAGATAATTGTTTTTATAGCGGACTTGTTTTGCGATTTATGAGGTTGGAGTGCCATATTTGAGTTAATTTTCCCTTTAGTTAAATAATATCCTGTATGGTAGCTATCCCATTAGTAAAATCGCCATTACACAGTGTTTACTGTTAAATTATTAATAATAGTATCACAATAATTGATTTGGTAGCAAATGTAATTCATACAAATCGAAATAATACTTGCTAGGATGTCGAGAATCGACCCATATGATATTGAAGTAATTTATTTTACACATATTACATTATAATATCCAAATCAAATATAATAAAACATAGTAATATATATATCAGCACTATAGGCCTTTAAGGCCCTTGACTTTTTCAATTACTTTACTGCTAAAGCTTCCCATTCCATGACTCCCAACCTTTTTAGGTCTTCTTTCACATCCTGATACCATTCCCTCAGTGGGCGGCCCCTTCTATTTCTACCTACCGTCGATTCTTGAAAAATACGGTTTGGAATCCTGTCTTCCATCATTATTTGTAAGGGACGTAGCCCCTTTAGTCTTCCTTGTTTTATTACATTAACTATGGACGTGTCTTTGTACAGGTCACACAGCTCTTTGTTGGACCGTCTCCACCACTCACCTCGTTCTTTAACCCCTCCAAAGATCTTCCCTAGAAAGAGGAAATAAATTTAAAAAATGTTGAGGAATTGTTGAATATTTTGCCGTTGTTGGGAAGCATCAGAGAAGAAGACATATTCAAGGTGTATGGAGTATTTCGAAAAAGATGCGTTAGACTTGAAAACACTTATATCAGTAACCACAGATGGTGCGTCAGCGATGGTTGGAAGCCGGAAAGGACTAGTTCAGCGGTTGAGTATCGATCCAAAATGTAATGAATAGTATATTACATACCGAGGTGGAAAGTGTTTCATTCCTGTCGAGAGATTAAGTAGTTAACCGAGACGCGTAGCGTCGAGGTTAACTTTATCTCGAAATAGGAATGAAACTTCACCGTGGTATGTATACTATTTTACTCACAATCGGTTTTTGTTAAAATTTATTTAATTAGGTAAGTTGCAAATAATACGTATTTTTATCGCAGTTTAATAAGTCACTTTGGCAAAGGAATCTGCGATGTTGTTGCTAGGTGACATGACAAGTTCATTGCAAGTGTCGTCTAGCTAGCCGGGAAAACGGAAAATCTCTCCCGGCTAGCTGAAAAGTAAAGTAAACAACGACTTGCTTTCCTACTGTTTTGAAGGTTAGAAACGTACCTATTATTAACCGATTGTGAGTAAAAGTTGATTTCCTACCACATCATATATCAAACTGTACTTTGCTGAAAACTCATCCCCGATCTCGAGACTACTATGCACGTAGTGATCAAAATAGGGAATTTTCTACATGCCAAATCATCAATGAAACACCGTGAATTAAAATCATCTCTTGGCAAAATTAATGCTCAATACGACGATTTACTGCAGCACAACAATGTAAAGTGGCTAAGCAAATTTAATGCTGCGTTTTACAAAGATTCTTCGCAATTTTAGAAGACTTGAAGATAGTTCTTTCTAATAATTATCTAAATCAGGCTTCAGCAACCGCTTATTTAAGTTTTCCATGCGAAAAAGAAAATATGGCTACCATCGCTTTTTTATCAGACATTTTCGAACACGTGAACTTTAAGCTTTAAGCGAAACGAAAGCTTGTGTGGGAACTTATGTCAGAAGTGGGAAGGTTTTCATGAAAAATCGACCTCTTGTATAACGGTATCGATAATGAACACTTGCACTTCCCTAATTTGAAAAGGGGTCAAATATAATGTACACCAAATTAAATCATACATCCCTAGCGCTGTTCACCAAAAAATTTAATGAACATCAAAAAATCTTAATGGAACCCGAATTATTATACTCCGGGAAATGGGAACAGCACCACTAAAATAGCTATGTTGCGTATTGTTTTACCATTGCTTACATTTTAAATTCCATATGTCTATCGATTTTACTAAATGTTCACCAAATTTAGAACGCTCAAGTTATGCGTCCGTGCCGTACATAATACATATTTGCGCTATTAATTTATATTTAGTCTCTCGAAAAAACTACTTGTGCGTCCAATAATTATTCTGTTACTCCAAAAATGAAATAAATTCGCGCATCTCTCCTTGCCGCTTCCAGACAAACTTCTTGCAGGCTTCAGCTTTCAGCCACACACTGTGCTTTGTAGCTTTTACAGTGAGCGTAACCAGTGTTTCATTTTCATTTTGTGAATTTTGTGTTAGATTTTTATATATATATTGATTTATTTCCAAGAATTCTTCAGACTTATTTCTATGTCCCCATTTATAAACGACACCGAATAAAAATGATAGATTTTTCTTATAAGTGATATCTAAATATGAGATTTATAATTCTTGTTAGTTTAGGCTAACAATAATTATAAACCTGGGAATACTTTTAAAATTGAATGTGGTATAAAATATAGAAAACATTGTGTATTTTTTTAAACAAATAGTTTTTTTAACTGCTAAATAATATAAGACACTGACGAAAATTAAATATCTGGGTACCATGTTAGAATTAAATGTGGAATAAAATTTGATGAACATTTAGCATTTTTAGCCAACAAAAGTTATTTTTAGGAACAAATAATATAAGAGACTAGCATGATATCAATATTTGGTTGTCGCTCTAAGATTATGTATTTTCTTAATTTTGGTGAGCATTTAATATTTTTGGGAAACGAAAGTATTTTTTTGCACGAAAAGATTGGGTAAATTTGGTAGACTGTTAAATACTACCCATTTGAAAATAGTGGGCAGTGGCAACGAGATTGATATCAGCCAATACAAGACTTTCATAAAAGATCTTAAAATGATTGGAATTTGAGAATAGATTTACCGACCTTAAAAAATTGAGAATCTTAAGCAACTATTACTTTCTGCAGACAGCTAACTCAATGCAAAAAATGTAATTTTTCTCATTGCATTTCAAATAATACGCCATTTTTTGTCAATTATTCAATAAAACATTATTAAATTTCTTTTAGTTTTATTAAATTTATAGTTTGACATTTAAATTTAAAGCTTGGCCGTCGGTCGTCATTTACCCCAATCGCGTCAGTTTCATAAATGTTTGAAACGGACCTCCAATAAAACTTATTGGGACTTCTTCTAATATCTTACTTGATGAGACTGGCCATAGCCCTGAGGGCTATGGACTGGCACATTAGATATGACTGATTTTTTAACTGGCAATGAATCTGTCTGTGAATTGATGAATGAAGGGAAGTTTATTCTTCTAGTGGCACATAGAATACACTTCGAGGATCAAAACGTATTTAAAAATGTACACCCAGTGTTACTACCTGAAACAAATATAAAAATTGGTGATTGGATGCTTGTTGAATTTACAACAGAAAAATACTAAGTTACAGAGCATCATTTTTACAAAACAAAGTAATAAAAAACTATGGATATTACTATATTTTTCTTCAAGTGCCTGATATTGCCTCATTTGAAAGTTCAACTATGGTTGGGAACGTGTTTGAACTGCAGAATTGACTTAAATAAATTTTAATATTTTTTTTCTTAATTATTTTTACTACCAAAGCTTTATTGTTTATTTAGTTTAGTTTTTATCATTTTTTAAAAGTATTTTTCCATTTTATGTAGCCCCTATAAACTTTAATACATGTTTTGTTTACTTATAATAATATTTGAAAAAAATCTATTTATGCGTTCTCTTAAAGGTTGCAGTTTAGATATTACAATACAAATTATATATTTCCATTTCATTAAACGTTTTATTCAATCAGATGTGTTTTTTTTATAATTCGGTATATCGTAAATCAATTTTTTTTAAATATGTTTGCATTCTGATTAACCCTAAATGCGTTGTTTCAGAAATAAATAGCAAAATCACATATAAATTCTGTTTCACTCCATTGGCGGATAAAAGAGAATAAAGCATAAAAAGATAATTTATCTACGACCACTACTAAAAGTAAACCTTTCAGCGCTAGCTTGTTTCACTAAAAGTGACGTTTTATAGTTTTCCGTGGTTAAAGAAATCAGCTGTTTACTTTTAGCACATGGGCTAAAAGTGAAGTGAGGTTATAAAACTACAATTTCGAACTGGAAGTGAAGTTGTAAAGTTATTCTAGTTGCTTCTTGCGTTACAGGTAGAGTGTTTTTGAAATAATTAAAGCATTATGTAATGAATACAGTCAGATGTGGAGTATCAATAATTACATTTCGTAACTCACCTTGACTGGCGTGGCAAACAATCGCCCGCGCGGCGTGGGCTACTGTTTATTATGACATAAATTAAAAGTGTCGCAGATGCAAACTTTTGTTAAATCGATATTTATGGATTAATAACGGTAAAATTAAGGTCGTAGATAAAATATTGTATGCAACGCGTGCTAAAAGTCGTTTATGTACGAGACATGTTATGAAACTCAGCCTTCGGCTTCGTTTCATAATTTTCATATCTCGTGCATAAACGTTGACTTTTAGCACTTGTTGCATAAATAGCTATTAATGTATTTCGAAAAACATACTAATATGGAGAATTTTTTTTTGTAAACTTGAGAACAATAGGTACCTACTGAATATCTAATAAAAATTATACCATTTTGAAATTGAAAACCGTTCTGAATAACTCCATTCTACGGTGCTCGTTTTAATATTAATTGTAAATTACGTTGTATTGTAGCAATAAAATATGGACAATTCAATTTTTTGTGGAGACAAAGAGCAACATTTTTAGGCATCTTGCAACCTTGTGTGAAAAACCGTTGCCAACACTGACCCACCATGCAAAAGTTCTTAAATTGTTTTCGATGTAGTTTCCAATCACAAGTGAGATTGATATAATTAAATAACTCGTCTTTCTCGCCCAGTATCTGATGAAATGACCTGCTTCAACTCTCTGACAGCGTTGTCGTTCGAAATCGCTCTTTAGTTACACTTGAATGTCAGTCACAACTAAACACTTCTGAAACTGAGGTTAAATGTAAGGCTCCTTCAGACGAACAGTTATTAAGTATTATTCTTTACTTTACAGATGGTTTAAAGGGCCTACGGTTTTATTATTGGAGTAGTTCTACACCGTTCGAATCAATGTGTAAAGATGTCTCCTTGTTTATTTACGGTAAATTGAAATCTGTCAATACTAGAAGTAAAATAGTCACTAACTGTGGTTGGTGCCATCGAAATGTTAACGGATTCTCGTTGCCATGACATTTTTTTCTGATGTTTATTATTTACTACAATTAAAATCAGAAAAAAATGCCATGGCAGTGAGAATCCGTTCACATTTCGATGGCGCCAACTATACATTCACCAAATAGAACCTGTGCACAGAAACAGAACAAATAAACAAGATGAGAAGGTGCAAGCTTCTTGTCAATACTTCGGCACAATATTGGGATGGAGCGGTTTTTGACATTTACGCTTTCAGATGCCAGATCCTTAAGATATATTAATTTAATCTTTGTAATCTGTGTTTTCTGTGATGTATGACCATTATCATATGATCGTGCCATATGTGCGACGACTTCGGCTAAAGGGAATTCGCAAGGGAAATGGGAATTAAATATTGCAAAGTCTAGAAGAAAGAAATCAGTTTAAAATTGCTAAACTTAATTTTTCAGCTGTCCTTTAACGTCAAAGTGGTTGCTGCTTTCACAAAAGTTATAGAGTTTCGTAAGACCTTTCATATAATTTTGGTTTGGTCACAATTGATTCAGCGGTTGCGGCAAAAATTGCAAATTTGTAAAAATAGTTGATCCCGAAAGTAATACTTCAGCAGATTGTGCCGAAGTAAAAAATAATATTTTGACTGTCTGCGAGCTTCTTTCAACTGCTGTAATGACCTAGTGAATCATCAATAAATTATTAGTTATAGTGATTCTGTTTTTATTGCAGTAATATTTCTGTTTAAAATATTTGTTGTAACATAACTCGTCTTCTTTATAGAATGGTATATAATGTTATTACCTATCTGTAATTTGCTAATATGTTAATTACTTCTAATAATACCTACTTGTTTCAGGTGTGGCAATCTCAAATGTTTCCGTAATTTAATATTATAATGCGAAAAGTATTACCGTTCAAGTCCATATTCAACTAGCTAATGATGACCAATAATCAAGAAACAGCAGATAATAAATTTTATAGTGCAGCAGCAGCTTCACTGTATAAATTAAGAAACTTAGATGACAATCAAGAAATTAAGAAATTATCTATCAAAGAAGAAATCATTGAAAGTAACAACGACATCAGTGATATTAAATATGAGTTCCAAATTAAAGACCAGAATCATATGGCTCAAAATTCAATATCACAGAGTTTGCTTACACCTGTGAAATCTTGTACAGTTCAAAAACTTTATTCTTGTTCGTTTTGTGAATTTACAACAGCGCACGAAAGTGGTTTAGTCATACATATGAAATCCCACGCAGGCGAAAAACCATATCTTTGTTCTGTTTGTGGGTATAAAACGGTCACAAAAAATAAATTAGTTGTACATATGAGAACGCATACAGGGGAAAAACCATACAGTTGCTCTGTTTGTGAATATAGAGCGGTCAAAAGATCTGATTTAGTTAAACATACTAAAATACATACTGGGGAAAAACCTTATTCTTGTTCTGTTTGTGAATTTACAACGGCATACAAAAATAATTTAGGTACACATATGAAATCTCATACAGGCGAAAAACCATATCTTTGTTCTGTTTGTGGGTATAAAACAGTCGCAAAAAAGAATTTAGTTGTACATATGAGAACGCATACAGGGGAAAAACCATACAGTTGCCTTGTTTGTGAATATAGAGCGGTCAAAAGATCTGATTTAGTTAAACATATCAAAATACATACAGGCGAAAAACCTTATTCCTGTTCTGTTTGTGAATTTACAACAGCTCACAAAAAAAGTTTAGTTACACATATGAAATCTCACACAGGTGAAAAACCATATATTTGTTCTGTTTGTGAGTATAAAACAGGCACAAAAAATATATTAGTTGTACATATGAGAACGCATACAGGCGAAAAACCATACAGTTGCTCTGTTTGTGAATATAGAGCAGTCCATAGAGGTGATTTAGTTAAACATATCAAAACACATACAGGCGAAAAACCTTATTCTTGTTCAGTTTGTGGGTATAAAACAATAACAAAATACAAATTAGTTGTACATATGAGAACGCATACAGGTGAAAAACTTTTTTCGTAGATCTTATTTAAATTGTGAAATTAAAAAGAATTTGTGTGAAGCATTTGTCCTATCAATTTAATTACAGGGTTTTCCGATTGCTTTTCACCATTTATCAATTGTGTTTTACTATTTGTCAAATGTAATTCCCATTTGTCAATTATTTCAATACCTCATAGACTGCAAATGATTCAAAATGCGAGCATATATCTTAGAAAATAGATGCTGATTGGTTGGTAATGCAAAACCATGGAATACTGTAGTCGTAGTCCTTATGTCTTTTTCATCAAACTTTAACAAACAAGACACCTTATTTTTATATCATAATAGTATATTATGATACGAGTTTTATAAGAAGCATTTTGTAGCACGCACGGGTTTAGTGTACGACGAGCGAAGCGAGGAGTGCCCTAATGGAGTAAGTGATACAAAATTCCTTATAAACGAGGTATCATACAGTATGTTATCTACTTTGCTAAGTTTTTAAACAAAAAAAATAATTTAAAAATCTAGGGAATTTCGAGGCAGTTGGCAACATTTGTGCAATAGAGGCGGCTATGGAAAAAAATAAATTTGAAATGTCATTATTTTATTCATTACAAAATGAAGTCCGAACAAGTCGAAGAAGTTTTGCAATGTACGCCCCCAGAAATACGGGCTTTGGCGGAAAATACGATGGGCAAGTTGCTGCCTTCAAAATCACGCCTAACCTATGAAAAAATTACGCCCAATTTGAACATTGGCGTAAGATTTCTACAATCTCCGAAAACATTTTGCTGGCGTATTTCGAATTGCAACGCCAAAAGTATAAATCTTCCAGTCTGTGGTGTCTCTACTCCTAGTTGAGGTCATGTATGAAGTATTTACATGAATGTTGACATTTCGAAATATCACAAACTTCAGGCCTTTTTAAAACGGTGTTCTGAAGGATACACACCAAAAAAATCTAAAATTTTGGAGGAATACGAAATTAATAAATTCATAATAGAAGCTGATGACAAAATGTATATGGCCATGAAAGTACGTAAAAATTTTATTCTATTTTTATATCGTATTTTGCATATCACATTTTTAGCCTAAATTGCACTTAAACAAAAATTATACGTATTTTAGGTCATTTTGATAATGGGTTAGAGTGGGGCCTGCAGACGTGAGGAGCTCACATACATGTTGACAGACGACATTAAATATAAGGAAGATTCAATTACTGTATCCATTCCTAAAACAAAAAATAATTTACCAAGACAATTCCTGATAACTGAAGGAATATGGATTACCTTAGTCAGGAAATATGCTGCTCTTAGGCCTAAAAATACTACCCACAAGCGATTTTTTGTGACATACAGATATGGGCGCTGAGTCAGCAATCCAATTGGCATCAACACCATGGGCAAAGTGTCTAAAGAAATTGCCACTTTTCTTCGGTTACCACAACCTGAACTTTACACTGGCCACTGATTTAGGAGGTCTATACTCGGGCCGCCGAACAGATAGAATGGAGCAGGCAACCCAAATAACATATTACAAAGGTCACTTGATAATATTTTAATTATAATTACCAAAAAGGATCGGAGATGCCGACCCTTACAATTAGAACTAATTTCAATAATTGTCATTAAACAACTTTTTGAGGTTATGATGCAAATAGAAATGTCGACCAACTTAAAAGTCAAGCCTGACATTTGTGCACTTGTAATTGAAAATGCTTAGGCCTGTGGCATGGCTCTTTCTAAATCTCATTATTGCCTGCGGCGTCGAAACCAAAACACGTTGCCCGTGATATGGTTAAGTTTGTAGCGTTTTTTCTTTGGAGTTCCTTTATTCAACCATTTACAAGGACTAAATTGTGCATCTCTACTGCTGTTTTCAAAGTTACATGCAAGTGTAAAATATTGACTTGTAAAGTAGTCTCTTAAGGAAATTTTAATTATTCATAGCGCTGCCTGCATTATGGGTAACCGTAAGAAACTAATTCGTAGTCAAGGACGTGAAAGAATCTAAAGCGACTATTGCAATTTTTCTCAGTCGTTTTGCAAGAACGAGTGACTAAAGCAACCGATGTTGGCCTAAATACTGTTAGAGCAGCCTAACAAAGTAGCGGAAGAAAATTTACTTCTCCAAGAAAACAAATTTCTAAACTTACCCCAGGTCATCTGTCGATCAATATAAAGAAGAAGTAATCCCAAGTGTGACTTTGCCATAAAAAGAGACCTACAATGAAAGCTGTATTCGAAGTCGAACAAAATGAAGGGGGGTGTTAATTTCACTGAGAAATTACATTCCTTTGGGCGAGTGGTACATAAAATGGGTTTTCAATAGAGAAAATGTCAAGACAATAGGCACGTTCTAATAGAAAAAGAAACTCTGACAAAACGTGTTGATTTTTTAAGAAAATGTAAATGTACTCTTATCTGATTTACCTAATGAAGGTTTTGGTTCTCAAAAGTTTTGTCTAGACATGAATGCAATTTTTACTTCCTTTTACTATAAAGGAAGTATTGGATTCACCCCAAAAATTCGAAATTGAGTTTTCAACGGATCTTCACGTTTTAGAGTCCCCTAATCCCAAAAAACATATTTTTTTTCATTGGTCTGTGTGTCTGTCTGTCTGTCTGTCTGTCTGTCTGTCTGTCTGTGAACAGAATATCTCAAAAACGAAAAGAGGTATGGCATTGAAACTTCATATATAAGTTTTGTGTACTATGTAGATGAGACAGCAAGCTTTTGAAGAAAATCGCATAACCGGAAGTAGGTGTTTACTCTTGTGATTTTTCAGTTTTTTTCGATTTTTTCAAAAACGGCTGTAACGATTTTTTTTAAACTTTACATTTTTATTACATTTTTAATGTGTATTGATGTGAGATAGGTGATTTTCCAATTGAATACTTCTAAAGTGGGTTTCTTTTGTTTTTTTTTCTATTTTTTTTATTGACTCCTATTTTAAATAAAACACCCGGTATATTATTACATTTTCGAATTCACCTTAAAATTCTAGAGAAAATTTGTCTCTTCAAGTAACGCTCTATTTTGTACCGTTTTTGTAGAATTTGAAATTTTTGAAAGTTTTAAAAATTTTTAAAAATTAAAAATGAAATTTTTGACTAATTATAAGATCACTGTAAAAGGAAGTTGTGTGAGTGTATCACACCAGATTTTTTCTATATGTGATTAATTTTAGTTAAGCTATTACTGATGTTATTATACACTTATTTAATTTAATGACCATACATATGAATTAACCTTTATATGGAGTTTAGTTGTATTTTAGCAGTTCTAACTTTTTTTATTACTTCATTGGAGACCATATTAGATGAATTAGAAAGAGTAAATCAGAAGCTTTTCATAAAAACGGCATTAAAGGAACTGCGAAGTTTCCAACGGGGATTATGATTTGCGGCTGCATGTCAGCTAACGGACTGTTAATTTATTTATTATGTACACACTGGGACGTAAATAAATCACTATCAAAGTTTTATTGCTCCAAATAATGTTTAAATAATAATTTACCCATTATAGAGGGGTACTACTGAAATACTTGATCAAATTATATCACAATTATTGTTTTAAAGCATAAAACAACTAAAAATTGTATTCCCCTTCAAAAGTTATAATATTAATAGTAGTTTATTTATCTAGAACGAAAAGTGGCATTTTAAAGACGAGAAAGTTGTTTACTTGAATTACTTGCGAGGACCTTTAAAAACACTTTTCGTTCGTGGTGAATACAACGGTTTATTTCATACTGCAAGTTTAATGAATTTTAAATAAAAAGTAGTAAACCATTTCAAATTTTATGTCAACAACTGACGTATAATTTTAAAGTACTTGAACTTTAAAATTTTACTTTAAAGTACTAGGACTTTAATGTTCTATTTTTTGTACAATAAATAAGTTTTAAAGTACTTGAACTTTAAAATTTTACTTTAAAGTACAAGGATTTTAATGTTCCATTTTTTGTACCATAAATAATCCGATAATAGTAGTTTATGTAACTAGTCCTCAAAGCAAGGCTTTAGGGGACGAGTCGTAATATGAAGATGAGTCCTCTAAAGCCATTTGAGGACGTGTTGCATACAACGTTTTTTTGTATTAGCTCTCCAAACATTATAATATGAAGTTTCAATTACCATTAACGCGGCATTATATTAGGAGGCCGCGCGAAAATGTATTTTTCGCTCCCCAAACTGGTTACTTTGGAAACTGTCTAGGATCCTCAAAATGGCCATTTAGAGGCCTTGTACTTAAAGTCGTCATGGCAACTAATGTGTGAGTCCGCTAAAATGTTGCCATGACGACTTTAAGTACAAGGCCTCTAAATGGCCATTTTGAGGATCCTAGACAGTTTCCAAAGTAACCAGTTTGGGGAGCGAATACAAAAAATTTTATTTTTGACATCAGTATGAAATAAAAGAAATAAATAAACAAATAAAAATATTAATTATATTTTTATAGAAGCTTTATGTGTTGAGGCTGGTAGCAGGCAAAGCACATAAAGCCACTTTTATTGCGAATAACATATAAAATTTTATTTTCAAACGAATACTTATACTGCAATAAAAGTAACAAAATTAGAAAACAATAATTTAGTAGAAATGTAAAAACTCAAGATTGAGGTAAAATTGTGATACGTTGGAAATAATTCTTCCATGGTTATGATGGATGAAAATCACAAATAATAATTAAATTATATTGCTGAAATGTTTGATTTTGTTATCTTATATGAGTAGGCAGATAAAGTAGCAACAGTGGCAACTTTATATGCCTAATCAGTTAAAGTACTACCTTTACCTTTGGTTATAATTATAATTAACGCTTTCACTTTGCGAAGCAAGTCACATAAGTTTTCACTTTTATGGTGTTTGAAAATGAACATATTTTATTTAGATTTACAAAATATAAAAATTTAAATAACTTCTAAATGACTTAAAAATCTAATGACTTTCTAGTTTCTGAAATTATTTGTGAAGCAAAGAAAAATACATAAAATACAATAAAAAAAAATAACAGCCAATTAATCAAATAAATGGTAAAATAATTCAATATAGATTCCTCTAATGGTAAACAACCTAAATTGTCTTCAACGAAATCATCTTCTTGTTCAGACGATAGATTAGAACCGGATTCACCGCTGCCGTCTACTGTAATAATTATTTCTTCTCTGTTATCCATAATGTATTCCCACTTATGTTTGTCGACACTGCACATATATTTTCCATTCTTGCACACTCACACTTCCAAAATGATTTTCTGCAGAAGTGTTAACATCGTCTAATTTGAATGTTGTATTATTTGTAGCAACATAGTTCTTTACTGACACCCATATTTTCCCAATCTGGTTTAATTCTGGATGGTAAGGGGGTAATTGTAGGACTACGTATGACCATGTTCCGCTAATAATTTCTCAATCATATAACTTTTATGTGTAGGTTTATGTAATTTTCTGGTACCATATAATTGGTTTTGTTTCATTCAACTTAATATAAAGGTTTCTTACTGATAACCACTTTTGCATGTCTGCTTTTTCCAAACAAGTGTTGGATTCGGCTCAGTACAGACATTGTGATACCATGCATTATCGATGACCAAAACCGACTTTTTTGAAGATTTGCTAATAATTTTTCTTTCAGGCAATTCACATAATTTTAATGGTTTATTTCATCGTGGCAATAATCTGTCTCTTTAAGTCCTGATTTAAACATCAGGAATGAATTTGGTACGAAACCTTTTCTACCTCCGGCATAAAGAATAATCAATGCTTGCTCTTTACTGACGGGGGATTTTAAAGAATTGTTGGTACCATCATCACAACATTTAGAACAGTATGGAAGCTATGCAAGTACGTTTCATCAGTGTACACAATATTTCAGCATTCGGCTTTATATTTTATCTTAAAAATTCAACACAATTTGCTATTTCTCTCTTCTCTATTAGAACGTGTGCCTATTGTCTTGACATTTTCTCTATTAAAAACCCATTTTATGTACCAATCGCCTAAAGGAATGTAATTTCTCAGTGAAATTAACGCCCCCCTTCATTTTGTTCGACTTCGAATACAGCTTTCATTGTAGGTCTCTTTTTATGGCAAAGTTATAGATCACACTTGGGATTACTTCTTTATATTGATCGACAGATGACCTGGGGTAAGTTTAGAAATTTGTTTTCTTGGAGAAGTAAATTTTCTTCCGCTACTTTGTTAGGCTGCTCTAACAGTATTTAGGCCAACATCGGTTGCTTTAGTCACTCGTTCTTGCAAAACGACTGAGAAAAATTGCAATAGTCGCTTTAGATTCTTTCACGTCCTTGACTACGAATTAGTTTCTTACGGTTACCCATAATGCAGGCAGCGCTATGAATAATTAAAATTTCCTTAAGAGACTACTTTACAAGTCAATATTTTATACTTGCATGTAACTTTGAAAACAGCAGTAGAGATGCACAATTTAGTCCTTGTAAATGGTTGAATAAAGGAACTCCAAAGAAAAAACGCTACAAACTTAACCATATCACGGGCAACGTGTTTTGGTTTCGACGCCGCAGCCAATAATGAGATTTAGGAAGAGCCATGCCACAGGCCTAAACATTTTCAATTACAAGTGCACAAATGTCAGGCTTGACTTTTAAGTTGGTCGACATTTCTATTTGCATCATAACCTCAAAAAGTTGTTTAATGACAATTATTGAAATTAGTTCTAATTGTAAGGGTCGGCATCTCCGATCCTTTTTGGTAATTATAATTAAAATATTATCAAGTGACCTTTGTAATATGTTATTTGGGTTGCCTGCTCCATTCTATCTGTTCGGCGGCCCGAGTATAGTGCAACACAATTGGCCAATCGTGGTGGAGACTTGTTGACCTTAAAACGCCACGGAGGCTGGAAGTCGTCGACGATGGCAGAAGGGTACGTTGAGGCCACGCTACAAAAGAAAATTGAAGTGGCACAAATGCTTAGGCCTCAACATACAGACTTAAACTTACCAAGTTGTTCAAGCATTTCAGAGGTCAATTCTCACACAAATATTGCTGCAATAGGTAACAGTAAAATTCAACCAAACGTAACTAATGAGAATATTCCGAGTGTTGCCATTGATTCGAAAGACTCTTCTACTGTATCGTTTAATGTTTACAATTGTACTTTTTACGGTCATAATGCGTAATCATACGGTCACAATTAAGTTCTTGCAGATTTAGTTTTATATGGTTCCTAAAATGTATTACAATTGGTTATAATAAAAATATTATTCTTGCAGATTCTTACCTGCACTTCTGGCTTTTGAGGTTATGTATGTATGGATATCAATCCAACTATAACAAATTTCAAGCTTTATTGAAACTGTGTTTTACGGGGATACGGTACAAAAATCTAAAATAATTAAATACCTAATTTAGGTATTAACATATTAATTATTCCACAACTTGGGGGCAAAACGTACCTGTCAATCACTAAGTATCCTTCATCTAATAGACGTGTCTGTCTGGGACGCTGTTTCAGCAGCCAAACCGTAAGAGATAGAGAAAAAAGTTATTAAAGTTATATGTTTGGAATGGTCATGTCAGGTCAGGAACCGAATTTCAGTCTCTAACACTAATTATTATCTTTATTATCCTAATCCTAACTTTTTAGGTTAGATTCTAGGCACATTTTATCAAGGCGAATGCGACTGGTAGTTTGCTACCAACAATGACGTCATATACGTACGTGTGGTGAATACGCGTTCTATTTGCAAAACGGTCTTTTTGTTTTTTTAAATGAGACATTTGTCTCACTGGGTTACTAGTATTTTATATTTTGTTATATTTAGCCTGTGTTGTTCAACCTAATGGTATCCGTAGACAGCGATATAATCATAATCTTAATTCTGGAAGTCTTGTGGCGATTAAATCAAGCACAGTCAGGGTTTTCCTATTTGAATCAATTAATTATGATTGACACTATTGACAGTTCGATACGTACACGGAGCAAAGTATCTATGGTTGCAAACGTTAAAAAAATTAATTACTCTGTTTTTAGTATTTTTATTATAGCACCGCTTTTTGTCTATTACGATCAATGATCTATAGTTTTGTAACAGGATAGGATTCGTCACCCTTTTCGTTTGAAGCATTTGCGGGTGTATGCAACCCGCATTACTTACGTATTAGTTTCTCTTTTTAACTAGTTGTGTTGCATTCTTTCCCATTACAAAACGTATAGCTTTAAATTTTAGCGCCGTCTTTTAGAGTTATAATTTTTTAACAGATTTCTATGTAAACATAATTTTAGACAAGTGTTTCAGTAAGCAGTCAAATATATAACATACAATTTTATTAGTAAAATATACATATAATACTACATTAAACAGAATTAAATAAAATAGTTTTTGTTAATTTATGCCTTAAAGTTACTTTAAAACCCTGCATTCTCTCTGTTACTTTCTTAGCGGAAGTAGTAATCCTCATTTCTGTGTAATAAATAGCAATTTGTTTAATTATCTGAACTTCGTGTAAATCTTCAGATAAAAATTCTTCTGATATGGGATGTTTAGGTTGAAATAAATCTAATTTATTCATAAAGTTCCTAACTGCACAAGTAATTATTCGATGCTGAATATTGTTTCTGAGCTTTTGTTCCACACATTGCAGTTTAAACTGCTTTTCACAGAATCATATAATTTTAAAAACAATATCAGAAGCATACAGTAATCCACCCCTTGTAACAAAGTTAACCAATTTACTATATTTGTATGTCATATTATAATTATGTTCAGTATCATTGGCAGCTCGTAATATAATATTCTTACAATCAATACAGTTGAGCATATTTAAGAATGTTCTTACAATATATCCCAAAATATAATACAAGATATTTTCTTGTAAATCACTTAAATTAATGCTATTAATTGCATCAAATAATTCAAGCAAATGCTGATCATCATCACCTTGGTCTTTGTTTAATGCCCTTTTCTCTGCTCGAAATTCAAAAACAGAATTTAGTTTATACTCAAAATCCACACAATTTGCATTTACACTAGGTGTAATATTGTTCTTGAAAAGTAACTTTCTCATCGCCCACTTAAATTGGATAGCATTAGGCTTATTGTTCCAGCCTCCCATAGAATGAATAAGGGAAAAAAAAAATTCAAGGTGATCCTGTGAACACTTGTTCTTGAATGTGGTACAAATTTTCAATGTATTTAAAATTTATGCTGCCGTCATGAGATTTGAGTGAACATTCAGCAAACGTATTCCTCGCTAATTTCACCATGTGACATGCATCTAACATGCAATGTACCTGATAATCTGCAGATGGATGTTTGAAATAATGTTTTAATTCTACGGAGTCTATAGTGCATCCAAGTAAGCGGTATGTTTGTATATTACATGCCGTACCATCACAGGTGATTGATCTAATATCAATGCCAATAGAATGCAACTTTTGCAAACAAATTTTTACGAACTGAGCTTGTATTTGTGCAGAAGTTTTGTTTATAAAATAGTATGCCAGTGGACACTTAAACTTATTTTGATATGAAACTATCTGAAACACTAAAGCTTCACTTGCAAAACATTCAGCAACTGGAGTAGTTATTCCACCATAGTCTTCATAGCCAACATATTTATCATTTGCTTTATCCCATACAACCTGCTTCCTTATTAGCCACCGCATCGAAAATTAAAGCACAATTTTTTAAATAGTGCTTGAATTCCACTTCTTTTTCTAAGTAAATAAAAATCTCTTCTAAACACCCTGTGCCACATTTAAACGAGGACAACCACTTTCTAATAGTACGTTCGTTTGGCAAATTAAATTGTTGTTTTAAAAATCGGTACGCCTTGGGAGAGCAAAAATAAACAGTAAGTGCGAAATGCTTCATTGTTTCTGTGTAGCTTCTGCGGTTTGGTGAAACTTCCTGGTTTTTTGACTGATTTATAACGAAGTCAAGGGGAAAACCAACAAAATTATTCTGTAAAACAGTGGTTAAATCACCCGCTTCATTAATATTTTCTCTTAGGCTTCTTATTAACTGTTTCATTGTCTTGATCTTAGTATTTCTTCTACGTAACTTTTGATTGATAACTTTGATTTTCTGCCGTAATTTTCGTTTCCTAGGAGTATCACCTTTCTGCGGACTACACTGAGTAGCTTTGCTGTTAACATTCAAATCAACATCCATATCAAGATTCTGATAGTAACATTACTCATTAAAATAAATTGTTAATTTCGTGCATCATACAATAAAATATAATAAATATTTTCATCTCGGGAAACCTACCTCAGGCTCAGTATGTTCATTTTCAGAGTGCACGAAAGAAGTTAAACTTGCAGTTGCTTTTACTATTATTCGTCTTGGTTTTTTGTTGACCTTGGTTAAATATTTAGGAAAATTAAATACACTCGGCACTGCATCCGGTTTCAAAAGTGCAATATTTGATATTGGTCTGTCTAAATCATTTTCGCTTGTAAAGTGGTCACTGCACAATTTGCTGTATTTTGTGGGTTTCCAGTTCTCTCGTTTTACAGCATTAATCCACTTATTTAAGAGATCTGGTTTTTTGTGAGGAAAACTGAAATACAAGTGAGGTTAGATAACTTAATTCTCAGTTTATACTACAGTGAAACACAAACCTGTGAAATTTTATGTTGTTTCCTTTACTTTGTAAATTTTTACAACCATATGCAACACAGTAAATCACCATTTTGCTTTAAACAATAATAATTCACGCTAATAAATACGCTAAAATACGTCGTGTTTATACGTTAGCAAGAGATAGCAATACGTAAGTTATGCGGGTTGTCTAAACGACGCACCTGCTTCAGTACTGCAACACCTATAAAGCACCAGCGTCCTATCCAGTTGTAAAACTATAGATCATTGATTACGATACGTAAACGCGTATCGTAATAGCCTCAATATGAACGCAAAGTAGATAAAACGTTTTATTCAATCATATGTGTTTTTTTATAATTCGGTATATCGTAAATTATTTTTTTATAAATATTTTTGCATTCTGATTAACCCTAAATGTGCGTTGTTTTAGAAATAAATAGAAAAATCACATATAAATTCTGTTTCACTCCATTGGCGAATAAAAGAGAATAAAGCATAAAATAGCTATTTATGCAACAAGTGCTAAAAGTCAACGTTTGTGCACGAGACATGAAAATAGCATGTCTCGTGCATAAACGACTTTTAGCACGCGTAAATATCGATTTAACAAAAGTTTGCATCTGCGAAATTATCTTTATCTACGATCACTACTAAAAGTAGGCCTTTTAGCGCTAGCTTGTTTCACTAAAAGTGACGTTTTATAGTTTACCGTGGTTAAAGAAATCAGCTCTTTACTTTTAGCACATGGGCTAAAAGTGAAGTGAGGTTATAAAACTACAATTTTGAACTGGAAGTAAAGTTGTAAAGTTATTCTAGTTGCTTCTTGCGATACAGGTAAAGTGTTTTTGAAATAATTAAAGCATTATGTAATGAATACAGTCAGATGTGGAGTAACAATAATTACATTTCGTAACTCACCTTGACTGGCGTGGCAAACAATCGCCCGCGCAGCGTGGCCTACTGTTTATTATGACATAAATTAAAAGTGTCGCAGATGCAAACTTGTTAAATCGATATTTATGGATTAATAACGGTAAAATTAAGGTCGTAGATAAAATATTGTATGCAACGCGTGCTAAAAGTCGTTTATGCACGAGACACGTTATGAAACTCATCCTTCGGCTCCGTTTCATAATTTTCATATCTCGTGCATAAATGTTGACTTTTAGCACTTGTTGCATAAATAGCTATTAATGTATTTCGAAAAACATACTAATATGGAGAAATATTTTTTTATGTAAACTTGAGAACATGACTGAATATTTAATAAAAATTATACCATTTTGAAATTGAAAACCGTTCTGAATAACTCCATTCTACGGTGCTCGTTTTAATATTAATTGTAAATTACGTTGTATTGTAGCAATAAAATATGGACAATTCAATTTTTTGTGGAGACAAAGAGCAACATTTTTAGGCAACTTGCAACATTGTATGAGTAACTGTTGGCGACACTGACCCATAGAGATGTTAAAAACTGTTCTTTTACCGGAACAGTGACAACCTGTTCTTGCTCCGCCTGCGGAACAGTGATAAATACCTGTTCATTTTCGGAACAGTCTCAATATGTGATCTAAACATCAGTGCGCATCTCGCAATCGCCGAATCCAATGCAAGTGCTCGTCGCGGAAGTCGGAACAGGAGCGGAAACGAGAGCTACAGCGAATAAAAAGAGGAAAAGATCAACAGGGCGACACCGCAGCCTTGTGTTTTATGTTTAACGTGTAGACGTTTAGCACAGCAGTAACCGTCTTATCTCTATTCTGTTATGCTATCCATAAATCATAAATCAGTTGTTAATTTGTAATATTATCGCATCAAATATCAAAATAAAATACTTTTAGAACCTGTTTTATTTTATATTTATTGGTTTTTTTAATTCTCCCTTGCAATTTCAGCATGTGCCAGTGCCATACAGTATGCAGTTATAGCTCGCATTTCGCATGTAATTGTTTATTTGTTTATGTCAGTGTTAAGTTAATTTTATGTAGCTGGTGGATGTTTGATGTTTGGTTACTGTTAACAGATAAGTTATTTTACTTCAAAAACACGTTCTCGATGAACACTGAACAGCGAGTCTGACTTCAGCTTGCAACTCGCAACTCGCAAGTCGCAAGTCGCAACTGCGACGTAATCCGATCAAAGCGACATCGCGTTTTCAGAATCCCACTACTGTTCCGAAAAAGAGCAGTCGGTATTACAGATTTGGAACACGTTGCTCTTGCTCCGAGAGCGGAACAGTGATAAAAGAACAGGTTTTAAAAGAACAGCACATCTCTACTGACCCATCATGCAAAAGTTCTTAAATTGTTTTCGATGTAATTTCCAATCACAAGTGAGATCGTCTTTCTCGCCTAGTATCTGATGGAATGACCTGCTTCAACTCTCTGACAGCGTTGTCGTTCGAAATCGCTCTTTAGTTACGCTTGAATGTCAGTCACAACTAAACACTTCTGAAACTGAGGTTAAGTGTAAGGCTCCTTCAGACGAACAGTTATTAAGTATTATTATTTACTTTACAGATGGTTTAAAGGGCCTACGGTTTAATTATTGGAGTAGTTGTACACCGTTCGAAGCAATGTGTAAAGATGTCTCCTTGTTTATTTACGGTAAATTGAAATCTGTCGATACTAGAAGTAAAATAGTCACTAAGTGCGGTTGGCGCAATCGAAATGTGAACGGATTCTCGTTTGCCATGACATTTTTTTCTGATGTTTATTATTTACTACAATAAAAATCAAGGGTTAGGGTGAACTTTGATATACGGTCCGCTCTATTCCGCATGTGCTGCCAGCGATGTAAGGTTGATGTTGCGATCAGCGTACGTCAAAATGTGGGTGCTGTTATTGTCTCATGATTTTTAAAGCAATGTTGTTGGGCTCTCGGCGGTGGTTCAGGTTAATGGTTTATGTTAGTTGTTAGGTCTTGATAATTTTTTTTAGAGAAAGAATACGAGAAAAGAAGACATTTACGTGAAACGGGGCGCATGCGCAATACAGCGGATCGTATATCAAATTTTTACCCAGATCCTTAAGATATATTAATTTAATCTTCGTAATCTGTCAAAACAAAAAACAAGTGTTTTCTGTGATGTATGGCCATTATCATATGATCGTGCCATATGTGCGACAACTTCGGCTAAAGGTAATTCGCAAGGAAAACGGGAATTAATTATTGCAAAGCCTAGATGAAAGATATCGGTTTAAAATTGCTAAACTTAATTTTCCAGCTGTCCTTTAACTCTTTCATATAATTTTGGTTTGGTCACAATTGATGCCGTTGCGGCAAAAATTGCAAATTTGTAAAAATGGTTGAGCCCGAAAGTAATACTTCAGCAGATTGTGCCGAAGTAAAAAATAATATTTGGACTGTCTGCGAGCTTCTTTCAACTGCTGTAATGACCTAGTGAATCATCAATAAATTATTAGTTATAGTGATTCTGTTTTTACTGCAGTAATATTTCTGTTTAAAATATTTGTTGTAACATAACTCCTGTTTTCTTTATAGAATGGTATATAATGTTATTACCTATCTGTAATTTGCTAATATGTTAATTACTTCTAATAATACCTACTTGTTTCAGGTGTTGCAATCTCAAATGTTTCCGTAATTTTATATTATTATGCGAAAATATTACCTTCCAAACCAATATTCAACTAGCTAATGATGACTACTAATCAAGAAACAACAGATAATAATTTTTATAGGTCACCAGCAACTTCACTGTATAAATTAAGAAACTTTGATGACAATGAAGAAATTAAGAAATTATCTATCAAAGAAGAAATCATTGAAAGCAGCAACGACATCAGTGATATTAAATATGAGTTCGAAATTAAAGACCAGAATCATATGGCTCAAAATTCAATATCACAGAGTTTGCTTACACCTGTGAAATCTTGTACAGTTCAAAAACCTTATTCTTGTTTTTTTTGTGAATTTACAACAGCTCACGAAAGTGGTTTAGTCATACATATGAAATCCCACGCAGGCGAAAAACCATATCTTTGTTCTGTTTGTGGGTATAAAACAGTCACAAAAAATAAATTAGTTGTACATATGAGAATGCATACAGGCGAAAAACCCTATTCTTGCTTTGTTTGTGAATATAGAGCGGTCCGAAGATCTGCTTTAGTTAAACATATCAAAACACATACAGGCGAGAAACCTTATTCTTGTTCTGTTTGTGAATTTACAACAGCTCACAAAACTAGTTTAGTCATACATATGAAAGCTCACGCAGGCGAGAAACCATATCTTTGTTCTGTTTGTGGGTATAAAACAGTCACAAAAAATAAATTAGTAATACATATGAGAACGCATACAGGGGAAAAACCATACAGTTGCTCTGTTTGTGAATATAGAGCGGTCGAAAGATCTGATTTAGTTAAACATACTAAAATACATACAGGGGAAAAACCTTATTCTTGTTCTGTTTGTGAATTTACAACGGCATACAAATATCATTTAGGTACACATATGAAATCTCATACAGGTGAAAAACCATTTATTTGTTCAGTTTGTGGGTATAAAACAGTCACAAAAAGTAACTTAGTTGTACATATGAAAATGCATACAGGTGAAAAATCCTTTTGTTGCTCTGTTTGTGAATATAGAGGGGTCCGAAGATCCGATTTAGTAAAACATATCAAAACACATACAGGTGAAAAACCTTATTCTTGTTCTGTTTGTGAATTTACAACAGCTCACAAAAATAGTTTAGTCATACATATGAAATCTCACACAGGTGAAAAACCATATTTTTGTTCTGTTTGTGAGTATAAAACGGTAACAAAAAATAAATTAGTTGTACATATGAGAACGCATACAGGCGAAAAACCATACAGTTGCTCTGTTTGTGAATATAGAGCAGTCCAAAGAGGTGATTTAGTTAAACATATGAAAACTCATACAGGCGAAAAACCTTATTCTTGTTCAGTTTGTGGGTATAAAACGGTAACAAAAAACAAATTAGTTATACATATGAGAACGCATACAGGTGAAAAACGCTTTTCGTAGATCTTATTTAAATTGTGAAATTAAAAAGAATTTGTGTGAAGCATTTGTCCTATCAATTTAATTACAGGGTTTTCCGATTGCTTTTCACCATTTATCAATTGTGTTTTACTATTTGTTAAATGTAATTCCCATTTGTCAGTTATTTCAATACCTCATAGACTGCAAACGATTCAAAATGCGAGCATATATCTTACAAAATAGCTGATGCTGATTGGTTGGCAATGCAAAACCATGGAATACTGTAGTCGTAACGTCTTTTTCATCAAACATTAACAAACAAGACACCTTATTTTTATATCATAAAATTACTTTTAAAACTGATGTTCATAATATTACTACTAGATTTAGGGGCAAATTGCACTACTTCCATACATCAACCCTCTTTAAGCGGTGTTTTTCGTTTCAGATATATGCAATGTATACCAGTTTACCTTCTAATTTAAAAACCTACAGTTCCAAATTATTTAAATCAAAGTTGCAAAATTTACATATGTGTAATATATAAGGATTATGTTTTAAATTAAAAAGGGGAGATGTGAATTATTAGTTACCTTAGTTGTTATTATTAGACTGGTAGAACTTATAGAAACCTTACCTTACCCAGTGACGCTACAGCCCTTGAAGAGCCCCGGTCGCTCCGATGATTTCGTCTCTGTTCGGTGCTTTTTGCCTCCATTGTCTCACCCTTAGCTATTGTAAGTCCATTTCCACATCTTCCAACCACCTTTTCCTGGGAGACCCCCTTCTCCTTTGTCGTTCCGGTCTCCCCTTATAGACTTTCTTTGCTGTCCTATCTGAGCTCATCCTTTCCACATGACCCAGCCACCTCAGTCGTGCTCTCGTAACTTCTGTTGCCAAGTCTGGGTTCCCATACACATTTTTGAGTTCAGCGTTTTTTCGTATTCGCCATTCTCCATTAACTTGCGCCAAATATTTTTTTGAGGATTTTTCTTTCCCATGTATTTAGTGTGATTTCATCTCTTTTCGTCAAGCACCAGCATTCCGCTCTGTATAATTTCACTGGTTTTATTGCCGTTCGATATATGACAAGCTTTGAGTTTAGCAAAATTAGCTGTGACTTCAGTAACATATGCATCGCTTAATAGCATCGATTTCTGGCTGTTATTACGCTATCTGATATATCAATAATTGTAAGGCTACGTTTTGCAAACACTGACCTGGCGTAATTTTAATTTATAGCTGTCAATGCGTTGCAGCTAAGTTGAATATGTATTTACATTATCATTGCTTAGACTTAATTGATACTGTTAATTGAGTTATTTGTAGATGATATGTTGTTAGTATATCCTGAACGTTATTTTGAATAAACATATACTTTGAATTCAATACTAGCCATAGTTGTTTTCTTTCATGTGTATTCTTTATCCTTTTTAGCCTGTTTTTGTCGCAGTTCGCCAGCTCTGGGTAGTTTAACATAGCCTTACTTGGTAAGTTAGTGTACTTGGCGCCCTTATTGATTAACTCATAATTGCTCATACTAATTGGTGGAGCTAATTATGTACCTCTTGATGCATATGACACTTCTCCAGCATTCAGTTCGAGCTAGTGGTCTGATTATAAATTATGTTACAACATTACTATCGGGGTTTTTCGCTAATGTTGCTTTTCATTTAATGCCTATATAACTAATTTTCTAAAATTGTTGTGTTTGTAAATATACAACAGCATACAAACGTAGTTTAAATATACATATGAAATCTCATACGGGCGAAGAACCTTATTCTTGTTCTATTTGTGAATATGAAACGCCACACAAATATAGGTTCGAATTAAATGTCGAAGGTTAAATGTGTAAACAGGTGGAATATTTACTCCGAAAACAAATCCAATTTTCTGGGTCGTTCGAGTAATTTATTTTACCATTTTTGGAGAGATATTAGTGCTAATGACCAGTGTAATATTAAGACAAGAAACAAGTCTTCGGATAACCAGGTCAGATTAAAAATTAAGTCTTTATTTTATAACCCTATATTGTTATTCTGATAAGAGATAAGAAAATCGCCTTGGAAAATTTACCCTATAAGGAGTGGTTTGCCGCGCGCAAGTGAGTAGGCACCACATCTTACAACAAATTGTAATACTGGTAGACGACACAAAATCGAAGGGTAAATAACCACGAAGATGAACGAACCAGAGGAGAAAAGCGATGTAACCTCGGACAACGAGGATTATTCAACTGATGAAAGAAGGAAAAGAAGAAGGAATCAACAAGAAGATAACGTTTTTATAAAATCAAAGAAATCATCACGTACGCCAACGAAAGTACTAAGAAGTGAAGATAAGCTTGATCTGATACTAAAAACATTACAGGCCGTGCAGGGGCGGACTGGGACTAATAGGCCCGGGATGCTGGGTACACGGGGGGCCACGGCCCGCACGAGGTCGTGCGGTATAGCTCGGGCCTGGGGCAAATCCCCAGCCGCCGGAGGCAATATCGCCGAAGCCGAAAATTTGTTTCGCTGTTGCGATACATTTTATGGCCTAAAACGCTATTTTAGGACGCGATTAACAGGCGCCAACCACCACCTACTTGTAACACTACCCGAGCGCGCAATTCAAAGTTTGCAAAAACTATATTCGAGAAAGGCCTACGACCAATAATGTAACTCGCAAGTACCAAATTGGCACTCGCAACCTGCTCGCTTGTGAGTGAATTTGGCAAGGGGCAAGGTGGCGGTCAGGGGCGAGTCTCAATGTACTGAACATGTTGATTGAATCATGCATTGCATAACTTTCTAATAATAATCTTATTGAATAGGTACATATATTGATGTACAAATTATATTTTGTTGCAGGCCTTCGTGATCCATTGGTTTTTAAGTTTATGGTAATGACCACACAACAAACTACTTTTTTATTTTTCTTATCTTCTCCGTTTCGAAAGACTAGGCTTTCATGCTCAAGAAGATTAGGGCACAAAAACAGAAATAGAATCATCAAAAATACTTCATAAACACGCAATATATATATATATATATACATATATAAACATGCAAGAATTCATACGGGTGAAAAACCTTATAGTTGTGCTTCCTGTGAATACAGAACTTTACATAAAGGAAATTTAGTCGAACATTTGAAATCTCATATGGGAAGATAACCTTAAAATTGTTTTATTTCGGTCTACAATACAATAGAAGGAATTTTAAATAAACAATTCAGTTGAGAAATGAATTGCTTCAAATAGTAATTTATTGTATAAGTGTTTTAGAAGGCGCTTTATTCACGATTGTTTAAATACGAGAACGAAGTTGGAGCAGTTAATTTTATTGAGTGGATAAAACGCAACTTAAACACAAATTGAATATGACGTTTTATCCCATAACTCAATAAATATCTAAAAAAGTATAAATTTTGTATTGATAGCCGTGAAAAGTCAAAGTGACATTTTGGAAAGTACCGAGTGATCAAATAAATTTATAATTAGTCGCCTGTGATTTGTGTTATACGTTTAGAAGTACTGAGGTGTATTGTCAGTCTATGTCAAATTCGAGGTTAGTAGATTAGGTTTTGTTTGTTGTTTGACACAGACTGACGTAAAACTTAACCTGCAAATCGCGAATTTGACATAGTTTGACAGTGCTACCAACAATGCAGTAATGAGTGACATGGTTTTTATCCGACTAGTGGATAATGGGCCACTTTAGAGAACTAAAATCGATCTAGTAATAGCCTTATAACTAGGCAGGGTTGGATAAAAGATATTTAACATATGTTGTGAGCAGTGGAGGCTTGCTATAAGAATTTAAGGAGCGATGAACTTACCATAACAAATTAGGCATTCAAGAATTTTTTTTCAGAAAAAAAGTTTTTTGCCTACTCTTCATTGTTCAGCCTATTTTAAAGCTTAAACAAAGCATGAGTAATTTTTATTACAGGAATATAAGCTGTATTTTGTTACTTTCACAGACGCAATGGGCCAGATCGGACTTGGCCCAAGTTTTTAACAGTATGGGCTGCAATCATACGCTGTTTAGCATTGAATTGAGGTCACTGCAGGTTTGATCCTTTGCAGTCACTGTGATACAGCAAGGTTATTGTAGAATAGCGGCATCTGGAGAATGGCACTATGAGTGAAATTGATAATGTGAAATAAAGTAGTTAAGTCGACTCCTGTCCGATTTACATATTTTAAATATTCGTAATTCTGAAGTGCGAACGAGAAAATATAATAGCAATAGTGATCGACCTATTTGTGAATACGAAAGAATGCTGAATGGATTTTATAGATCGGGCAACTTGCTAATAAACACTTTTGTGTTATTGACTGATTTTGTTGTGTAATTTAGAATGAAAGTGGGGCTACGTTAGTAAGTAATTTTTTCACTGATGTTAACTTTGCCAGTCCACCGTCCACATGCAAAAAGAGATTTAGATCTTGGAATGTCAGAATCTGTCTGTCTGTGAGGGGTGGGAGCTGCATCTTACAGTCGGTTGGCTTTACCATCAAAATTCTCCACGAGCTGCCACGGGTTGTGAATAATTGGTAACTTATCTATAATTAGAAACAGGAAACTTGCAACATTGTGTTTTACGTAAGCAAGCTTTGTTTTCATGTTTACAGTTTTATAATAAACTCGTTAATTGTGAGTCCCTAGAACTAGATGGTTTGAAGAAATGTTACTATAAGAACGTGTGTCAAATTGTTACAACAACAAGTTGTAACGAATTTCAGTCATATGCGGTGAAAGGTGAACATGGTCAAATCAATTACAGAAATAGCTCACATTTGAGAAAATCAAAAAATGAAACGTAATTGTATCCAGTAATATGTAAATGGTAAACAGTAAACCAGAGGATGATAATGTTGAATCTATGACACTAATGGTAGCATTGAGGTTGCCCGGGCTAATAGAACAAAACAAGAAAGTCAGAAATGTGTAATATATAAGAATTTTATTTTAAATTGAAGAGGGGAGATTAGTTAGCTTAGTTACTATTAGACTAGTAGAACCGATAGGAAACAAACACCGAACAACATTGTACTGTATGTAAACAAGCTTGGTGTTGTGTTTACACAATAAATGTCATTGTTGACGGGCGACTATCGTTTTTTATCATTCCTTTTTTTATGCACAGTGCAAATCTTTAGATTTCACATAACAATATTAATTGTAACAGAAATAGCAGATATGTTGACCTATTTGAGTAGTTAAGCTGTGCGGGTTCTAATACACTTTACATAATAGGCCCCGCCCCCTGCTTTAAAAATTGTGGGCGTGTCTGTGGTGTGCTGTGATTGGTTGTGGTGGGTGTGATTAGCATAAATAAAGATGGCGTGTTGTGTGTATCTGTGCTGTGATTGGTTGTGTATAATGTGAATGGCGTCGATGGGCGTGTCTGTGTAGTGATGTTCGTCCAATAAGCATAGTGTATTAGGTAATGTGTTGTAGTCGGCCATTTTGTTGGTCTCCGCCTTGGGCGGTCGTATTATCCGGTCTGCAAAGCGTAAACAATCCTGTCTCGACATGTAGCTGTGAGTGTGTTGACCTTTGTCGGGCGCGCGAGGTAGATGGAATGTGGGTCATTGTGCGAATAATGATTAGTCGAAACTGGTTTGTTTAGTGGGGTCCCAGTTCGGGTGTAAGATTAGTCGGGTTCATTGGAGTTTGTTGTCCTTGCCCGGGGGGCAATTATATTTGTGTGGATTCGCGGCGCTTGTTAGATGTTAGTTTGCTTGCTAAATATTTATTGGGCCTGTTTAGATGGTGGGTTGTAAAAGTTGCCCGATTCGGGGCCCTTCTTAATTGATTATTCTAAGCGCTTAAATGGGGGGTCTTTAATTGTTTTACTAAGAAATTGGTTGTACGTTGTGGTAATAGAAGGTTCGAGTAATGGGAGAGTTAATATTTATTGATAGAAATGTGATGGCCGACATGTGCATCTTTATCGATACGCTAACCGACGGCATATTTGAGATGGGAGTTCACTCCACGCATACTATCATGTATGTTAAATTGTTGATTGAGCGAGCCGCAGGTATTCCTGTACGTCATCAGAGTTTGCTATTTCGACTAAAGGAGTTGGATAATTGCATGATGCTGCGCGATCTTGGCATTATTAATGGTTCTTCGCTCACACTAGTGTTGTCTATGCGGACGGGTAGGACAAGACCTCAAAGATGGATGTATTTTTAGCGATGTGTTTTCTGTGATTCATGACGTAGACGGTATAAATACTCTTTCTGCTAATAAATCACTTCAAATGTTAACATTCGCTAGTGGTGAGGGCGTCGTAAATAGTCTTATTAATAAGCTGCCATTCGAGCTTCATATTCCTAGTTATAATTTTTGCGGACCTGGAACCCATTTGAAGAAAAGATTACTTCGGGGTGACCAAGGTGTCAATCCGTTGGACTCATATTGTAAAGAGCACGATATTGCGTATTCTAGAAACAGCGATTTAAAAGAGCGGCATAAGGCCGATAAAGTTTTAAAAGAAGCGGCGTGGGAGCGAGCCAAATCGAAAGCAACACCATTTGGCGAAAAAGTTGCAGCTTGGTCACTTGCTACAACTATGAAAGTAAAACGAAAATTAGGTCTAGGGGTTGTGCAGAATGGTAGTGACGATGGCGGTGGCGATGAGCGCCGGCAGCAACGTCGTCGTCGACGCTGCCGCGGCAGGGGCATTGTAAGAAAGGCAACCAAACGTGTTGCGTTTAAAGGTGGTGCCGTTAAGAAAATAAAAACTGCATTGGCTCGCAGCCGCGGCAAAGGTATTGCAAGAAAAGCAGCCAAACGTGTTGCGTTTAAAAGGCGGTGTTGTTAAGAAAATCCAAACTGCATTGGCTCGCAGCAGTAAAGGCGTTAGTAGCAAGCGCGATTTGATAAAAAATGCCGTTGTTGCTGCTAAACGAGTCATTAAATCGATCGGAGGAAAACGAAAAATTAAGGTACCACGAATAATACCAATCCCAGATACGAAGAAAGGCGGGATATTGCCTTTGCTGCCAATTTTTGCAGGACTTTCAGCTCTCGGAAGTCTTGCAGGCGGAGTTGCTGGTGTCGCAAAGGTTATACACGATGCTAAAGCTACAAATAGGCAGTTTAAAGAAGGTGAGCGTCATAATAAACGCATGGAGATTATAGCAAAAAGCAAGAAAGGAGAGGCTCTCTATTTAAAACCGTATAAAAAAGGTGGTGCTTTATATTTTAAAAAACACACGGCGACGTCAAACAAGAATCGTCGACAGCGTCAGCAGCGACAGAAGCAGCCGTTAAAAAACTAAATAACTTGCCTCGAAGACCTTTAACCAACTTTGACTTGGAGAACTATGGGATGAAATTTATTCCCAAGTTTAGGGGGGTCTACATGCGCACGTCATTGCCCTCGAAGCCATTCTGCATAGAGCGAGGAGTTGTAAATTTGGATGACGATAAAGGTGCGGGAACTCATTGGGTGGCGTATAAGAAAGATGATAAACGAGTTCTCTACTACGACCCCTTTGGAGATTTAAGACCGCCAGTTGAAGTGTTAAAGTATTTTCGAGGCTGTAAAGTGTTCTACAATTACGAACAAGAGCAGAATTATAATACATATATCTGCGGACATTTATGCCTGAAATTTTTAGACAAAAAGAGTGAACCGATAGTTGTTTAATTAGTCATTCGACATGATTCGGACGTTCAATATACTAGGCAAGGGTAATATTATCTCTACAGGAGATATATTTCCTCCGATAAAATTGGATTCAAATTATACATATTCTTTGGGTTTGGTTAACTTATATACTTGCAATACGGTGCGCAACATTTTCAGGGGAAATAATAAGTTTTATTACGATGGTGATAAAAAGATAACAATAGAAAGTGGTAGTTACGAACTGGACGAAATAGCCGATTATATAAAGGCAAAAATTAGTGATAATCGAGATGAGGCGGACGCAGCTTTTAAATTGAGAGCTAATAACAATACATTAAAGTGCGAAATTGAATCTATATATGATATAGATTTTAGCAAAACTGACAGTATTGGTCGAATGTTAGGATTTGGTAGTAGAATTTTGTCTGCAAAAACGAAACATACTTCCCACGAAGACGTAGACATAATTTCGATGCCAAATATATTTATAGATACAAATATTACAAGTGGCGCGTATCGAAACAATACGTTGTTTCACAGCATTTTCGAATTTGGTATTAGCGTACCTCCAGGTTATTTTCTAGAAAAGGAGATTTCGCACGTAATCTATTTCCCAGTGAATGTTAGCGAAATTAGTAATATAAGCTTAAGGTTTGTAGATTATCGCGGTAATTTAATAAACCTCTCTGAGGATACATTTAGCAGCGTTCGATTAGAACTTATACGCGAACAGTAGTAGCAGCAGGGATGGGTGTAGATTTTATATATAAAACAGGATATTCATATAAACCACATTCCATTCAGAAACAGCCTTGTCACCAGCAAGACGTAGCAACAAGAACAGCAACAACAGCAGGCGCATTGATAGATAGTGACGTGCGTTTTCTTCAGTCACTGGGTTACGCAGTATTATCAAAACAGGGTCGCAGTTGTTACCGCCAACACCGTCGCCACCAACACCGAAATCGCAAACAAAATTGATAATATGACATCGTCGATGAGAAAACGTAAAGCTATAAATTTAGAAACTAAAAAAGAAAAAATAAACTTGAAGCGCTCCAAGTATAATGATGTAGATAAGTTGAGTATTTTTAGAAGGCCTTATTATGATACATCAATTACTAAAGAAGATTATCATACATACCTACCTTTTACGTTGAATGCAAATCATTCGGATGCAATTAGAATTGAAATTCAGAGTTCTGATATAATAACGTCTATGTATGATAGTTACATCTTCATTAAAGGTACGTATAAACCAAAAACTGCCGGAAAAGCGTATACTATTGTCAATAATGCAGCATATTTTTTCTTCTCCGAAATGCAATTGATTTTGGGTAGCAGTCAAGTAATAGATATTTGCAGACAGCCTGGAATAACGAGCACAATTAAAGGTATAGTGTCACATACTGCAGATGATTTGGCACTCAGCTGCACTAGCTGGGATAAAGTAACAAACGGAGCTCAACAAGTTTTTACAAATGAACGATTTTCGTGCATTATCCCATTAAACACAATTTTCGGTTTTGCAGAAGATTATAGAAAAGCTATAGTAAATATGAGGTCTGAACTTGTATTAATACGCTCAAAGAATGATTTTAATTGTTATAAAAGTGAGATGGGGGATGCTGGAACCGATGTTGATTTTACTATAACCAAAGTTTCGTGGGAAGTTCCCCATATTACATTAGGTGATGAGTTAAAACTCGGTCTAATGAATGAACTGAAGATGAATTCGTCTATTGTGATGCCATTTAGACAATGGGAATTGCACGAATTGCCTTCATTTAATAATGCAAAATCGCAAGTATGGAGAATAAAAAATTCGAATGAATTAGAAAAACCTCGGTGGATGCTAGTAGCGCTGCAGCGAGAGAACACGAATGTTAGAAACGGAAATCCGACTAATTTCATGCACTCAAGCGTAACCGATTTAAAAGTCTATCTCAATTCACAAGTTTTTCCATATCAGCGCATGCACCTCGATTTTGATAGTGACGACTACGTTACCGCATTTTTAAATTACAGCCGTTTCCGCGCACAGTACTACGGAAAAGAGCCTCATAAGTGTTTGCTTACTTACAGCGAGTATAAAAGTTGTCCAATTTTCGTAATAGATTGCTCCAAGCAGCAAGAATCTTTAAAAGATTCCACCGTCGATATAAGACTAGAATTTGAATCCTCAAATAACTTTGCGGCTACAACTAAAGCTTATTGTGTAATTTTGCATAACGCCATGATGGAATACAATCCGTTTACTGAAGATGTTACGCGATACATTCATACATCCTTCTAACTATAAATTTTACGCTATTTTGAAATTCAGCTCAGAATCATGAAAATCGTTAAACAGAAATTGTCCTTGACAATTTTAGATCTTGTTCATGATCATCGCAGTTCCTTAACATCCAAACATGGTGATCTATTCCCGCCGACAATTCGCTGCATTTTTTGTGGACCTTCTAATTGCGGAAAAACTCTTGCAATGATAAGTCTAATTATAAGTGCAAACGGATTGCGCTTTCAAAATGTATGCATCTATTCAAAATCGCTTAATCAGCCAAAATATCAGTTCCTGCGAGAAGTGCTTAAATCTATCGAGGGTATGGGGTATTCGGAATATAATGAGAACGAAGCAATTATATCGCCAGAAGAAGTTAAAGAAGATACTATATTTATTTTCGATGATATTGTGTGCGATAAACAAGACAAAATTCGAAAATTCTTTAGTATGGGTCGCCATAGCGGTACTGATGTATTTTATCTAAGTCAATCGTATGCGAGGATTCCCAAACATTTAATACGAGACAATGCAAATATGTTGGTGTTGTTTAAACAGGACGACTTGAACCTTAAGCATATTTATGACGATCATGTCGGCGCGGATATGTCCTTCCAAAAATTTAGAGATATTTGTAATGAATGTTGGAATGGCGACGATACACACGGGTTTATTGTAATTGCCAAAGATAGTGCTCTTAATCAAGGCAGGTACCGTAAAGGATTCGATGCTTATATATGCATTGAAAATACTAAGTAATTCATTCTGACGATAACAATGAGCAGCAGTACTGAGCTGCTGAAGCTGCAGGCAGCCGACGCTGTGAAAATAGACGGATTACGCTCCGACGCTGCGAAAATAGACGGATTACGCTTTCAAAATGTATGTATCTATTCAAAATCGCTTAATCAGCCAAGATATCAGTTCCTGCGAAAAGTGTTTAAATCTAGCAAGGGTATGGGGTATTCGGAATATAATGAGAACGAAGCAATTATATCGTCAGATAAAGTTAAAGAAGATACTATATTTATTTTCGATGATATTGTGTGCGATAAACAAGACAAAATTCGAAGCTCTTAATCAAGGCAGGTACCGTAAAGGATTCGATGCTTACATATGCATTGAAAATACTAAGTAATTCATTCTGGTGATAACAATGAGCAGCAGTACTGAGCTGCTGAAGCGGCAGGCAGCCGACGCTGCGAAAATAGTTCGAAAAATTTTTTTAGATTTTAGACGAGACAAAGCTAAAGCTGAACAGATATATCGCGATGTTCATAAGCAAATAATAGAGCCATTAAAAGGAATAGAAACTGCTGTGAAATCAACAGCTTCTACAGCTCAGCACCGCCCAAGTGTATTACATATTTCGAAGAAAGATGAATTACCAATAATTAAGTCAGAAGCCGCCGAGAGTAGCAACGTTATCGCCGATTATGATGATGATGATGATGATGATGATGATGCCGATTATGGCGATATTGGTGGTGACGATGGTGAGAAGGAAGATGATGCTGATGGTGGCAGTGACGATGATGAGACCGATCCCAACAGTCGTGAAGAAATTATATTGAATAGATACCATGAATTACCTCAACAGTATGCACGCTTACTAAGTCGTAAAAATAACGAAAATGTAGATCGCTCTCGTTTTGCACTTCATTATAAACCCAAATAGAATACATGGGAAATAGGTAAATCGAAGGTGCACATTATAGGCAAAGATCTGGTAGTTAATACTAAGTGATATGCCGGCACTAAAGGATTGTACACATTACTCACTCATAAGAAATTAACCGCAGCGGAGGAAAGTGCTTTAAAACGAAATGATTTGCGCAATTACAGAGATATTATATTGCAGTCACATGCACATCGCACACAAGTCGGCAAAACTGTAAAATCGACCAACTGGAAATTTAAACGTTTTATTAAACCTTATCTAAATAAAACAGGTAGTGGCGGTTTTGGTCGTACTAAACTTTCGCGTAAAAGGACATTTAAACAGCTGAATAACAAATCCGTCGAATATGTCTTTTGGAATACGCCTAGAGAATTAGTGCAGCGGTTGCGCTTATTGGTAGCAGCGAATGCTGCAGGTAACAACAGTTTGCAGAATAGAAATGAAATTATTTCAATCATTTCCGAATTGCGTGAGGAGGGTATTATTGCATAAATTATTCTGTAGTTTAGGAGCTCCACTATTACTAGCTGATCAGTTATAGGGAGCTGCGCGCAGCACACAGGATAGGCTAAAAATACTCTGAAAACATGGTAGTTGACAAATTCGGGGGAGAATATCATCCCCAACATGCTGCGGGAGATGTAAAGGTGAGGCAAGGGCCGCCTGGTGTAGGTTTCAAATTAACAGGCGACGGAGAAGATTTTGATATTAGTGGTAAAAGAATGACCAATGTTGGCGATCCGCAAGGAAATTACGATGCCGTAAATAAGAAGAGTACTTTAGTAGTTAATGATGGTGTGGATGTTATCAATGTTCGGGGAAAGAGATTAATTGGAGCTGCAGATCCGGTTGACGACTCCGATGTTTCCACTAAAAAATACGTCCGAATTGCTATTGTTGCAACCGCCAATGAAACTTTAGCAAAATGTTTGAGAGTTGCTAGCGACGGCAAGTTCAGTGCAAATAATAAAGTGATCAGCGAACTAGCAAATCCTGTCGCTGGAAACGATGCGACAAATAAAAGATATGTTGATTCCAAACATGACGCGACGAAAAGAAATTGTTTAAAGTTGGATAATAAATCGCAGTTCTTCGATGCTAGAAACAAGCGGATTACATCACTTGCACAACCGACATCTGAAAGCGATGTCGCCAATAAAAAATATGTGGACGCGAAAATGTTGCAATTAAAAACGACTGTAGATAATACCAAGGATGGCGTTGTAGCTGTAATGAAGGCCTTTCCGATTTTAATTAAACGATGTAATGATTTATATAATCATTTAAATATACCGATAGCTCCTTCGACAAAAGGCGGTACAACAGCAGAAGAAACACTTGATGATATAATTAGACTATATGGCATTTTAAAACCCTAAATACCCTTCTCTCCACTTCCCCAATCTCCCTTACTGATTAGTGATGGGACGCGCAACACTGACGATGAGTCAATTATACCGTAGCGCCGACCAATTCAGACGGGCCGTATAGATTTTTCCAAGTAGCGCGCGCGCGCCCGTATTTTCGATTCTGGTACTTGTTTTTAGTTGTGTCAATGGATATGTATTTAATGAAAATACCTATACTATGTGCGCTGAGTGGGACAATAGGTTTGGCAGAAGCTTGCAAGTATCTACTCGCCTACAAGAAAATTCTCCGTCAAAACCCAACATCATTATATCGCATATGCGTAAATAAAGTAGCTGGCAGTATATACCAGCATCGACAGATGGGAAAATTACCTTTACCAACAAAGATAATAGCAGATATACGAATCAGCTGGTATAAAATACAATTAGAACTTGCACGAACTCAATTCGAACTTGCACGAACTCGGAGGGAGGAAAAGGAACTTCTGCGCGAAAAGAAGCGTCGCATCCGCCGCCGCCGCTTTGACAGACGAACCAATCGCCGCATTCACAGATTGTACGGCGGCGGCGGCAGCGACACCGATGATGACGAATAAGAAATTGGAAGTTGTTGACGAATTACATCGTAGCGCTAGAAAAAAATTTCCTAGACTTCGCACGTCCATTAAAGGATACTCTGATCTATTTCAAGCAGATTTGGCTGAATTTATACCATATGCAAGAGCAAATAAAGGTTATCGATACATTTTAATGGTGATTAATTGCTATTTAAAAGTTTTGTGAGAGAGACCATTAAAGACTAAGAATGGTAGAGAAGTTGCAAAATCTATGAAAAGTATTCTTCGTGATAGCAAAATTTCGCCACATAATTTGCAGACAGACAACGGAAATGAGTTTTACAATAGTCATTTTAAAGAATTAATGCGTGAGTATCACATTAACCACTATTCCCCATACAGTAGCATTAAAGCAGCCATCGTTGAAAGAGTTATTAGAACAATTAAAGGCAAATTGTACAAATCATTTAGTTTACGTGGAAAGTATAAGTGGATAGATGTGCTGGAAGATATAGTTGCAAAATATAACGAAACTAAGCATAGGACCATTAAAATGGCTCCAAATGATGTAAAGCCTGATACTAAATTATTAGTCTATAGAGATTTTCAAGTAAGATCGCCACACCACAATCCAAAGTATAAAGTTGGAGATGTTGTCAGAATTAGCAAATATAAAGGTGTTTTTTCTCGCGGCTTCACGCCCAACTGGTCCACAGAGTTATTTACTATTACAAAAACTCAGAATACCAATCCCGTATCTTATAAACTGAAAGATGCGCATGACACTCCCCTTTCTGGCACTTTCTATGAATTGGAGCTGCAGAAAACCAATCATCCGGATGTCTACCTTATCGAAAAAATTTTGAAGAAGAAAGGAAATCAGATGTATGTGAAGTGGCTGGGAATCAATGAAAAATCATGGATTGATAAGAACAGCCTTTTGCTGCAGGCGTAAACAGTTGCACTAACGACGGCGTCGGCGGCTGCGAGGATGCTACTTTTATTATCTTAAGATTTTAATTGCAACTTCTTTAAGTAATTTTTATGTTTTAGGTGCATGTTTAAGAGTTAAATATTGATATGTTTATTTTCAGTTTTGTGATGTGAAATAATTATGTATTAGTGCTTCATTATTTAAGTTTATTAAATGCTGTTGTATTGGCAATTTCAAGGTGTTGTGTAATATACTTTTATATTAAAATGTACTCAGTTGATGTTTAGTAAAAATAAATGTTGTTTAACCGAACTTCTTGTTTTATTTATAAAAAGGGCTACAGCTTGTAGTGAGAATGCTACTTAAATTTATGACACAAAAAGAAGAAAATGCGCTCAATATAATCTTTTTTTATTAGACGACCAATTGTATACACAAGTACATAGGATGTTAGTAGTGCTGACACCATTAAACTAGAATATTACCTAAATTTATATTAGTCAAATAACGATATTTCTTAAATATATACACTTAAAATACTAAACTAAACTAGTCTCAGACTCCTTGTCCTCACTCAAATTAGCTTGCTTTGTTATTATTTCGCATATTTTATAATGACCCCATGGCAATGTCGATACGCCGTCGGGCATAATAAATCTCTTATCGTCCTTGTTACTAAGAGCAATTTTGTTTTGATGCGTAGTATAAACTTTGTGCTTGAAGGATCTAATTCTATTGTGATTGCAAGAAACTGCTATTCCATCTCTAATCACGGAATAGTAATTTTCAAAGGTTAATTTTTCTCGCACATGTTTTACAATTCCCTTCACCTTTTTAATTTTACACTTGTTATTAACTTTTAAACTGTACATTTTAGACTTTAATCCAACAAAATGTGTTATTATTTCGCCTTTTAGTTCGTCTTTCATTAGGCCAATTTTCTTTTTATTGACTAAGGGAACGTCGTAAATATTGTGAGGGTGGTAGTCACTCGTATCGTATCGATGAATATCGTCTATCATAGTTTTGTAAAAATCGTCAGTATGTATTTCGTACAAAAATGAATCAGTGTCGGTGTAAAGCATATTATTATTAACAAATTTTTGCATTATATAGTTATAGTGAAAGTCATACATATATGTTTTGGATATGTCCAGTATTGACATTCCGACATAGACTGGTTTATTCATTAAAATTTCTGTTTTGTTCAACTCAATTGCAACTAATTTTTTGCTAATTATTGTCCGATTGTGAAAATTTGGCTTCGAAATATAATATTCAGCCCCGAAACGACCTTTCCACTTGCACACTAATTTTATGTCCCTCCTACGACGAACATTCTCCATCGTTTTGCCGAAACATGCGTTATTTGCTTGTTTGTGGAAATACTTTTTGAATTCATTGTCTGCTAATCCCCTTAAACGAGTATTTAGAACGATATAGTCCCTCATCCAAGCTTTCTGACGAAAACTTAATATTCTATAAATTTTTTAAATTGATAAGCCGAAAGAAATACTGTGCTTAAGGCTCCTGTAGTGAATTACATATTTTTCTTTATCGTATAGGGTTGTAACTAATTTCGAAAATTTTGAGCCTTGCGGCACTCTATTCTCCGAAAAGAAAGGAAAGTCTTTGTGATGGTCGTGCAAGTGTTGTGAATAAGCAATATCCACTTCTAAAATGTATCCCGTTTCACTATCATCAGCTATAGTGCAAACATCAAAATTTTGAATGTCGTCGGAGGAGAGCCATTCAAAGTTTCCAAAGGGTAGTGCCTCCCTCATTGCGAGTCCATACATGTTATTAATATCTAGATAAACGAGGTATTTAGAGGGTAATTGATTGTCATAATCAGCCATGTATTTATTATTAGCTTCGCTGTAGCGTTTAATAACTTGGCTAATTCCTCCACGTATGCCGCGCTCCACAAAGAGAAGCATATCAATATCGGTGAGGAGTTCTAGTTGAATTCCAGTTATTTTTAAAGCTGCGTCCCATGCAAAGCCGGGAATTGTATAATAATGCGAAACATCTAAGTCGAAAATATCTTTGCACATTTTTCGAAAATTTGAAACACGTCGGCTAAAAGTAAGATATCGGTTTTCAAATATAAATCGCTGTACTCGCCTAAATCTTTTATATTAAATTCCGCCCAAACTTTGCTAGCGTGCGCATAATCTTCGGAAGAAACATTTTTCAAAGTAAGTGAACTATAAAATTTAGCTATATCCGGTAGCGATGTTTCGGTTAATTTCTGAAAAGAATCTACATACTCATAAGGAAATACACCTTTCCGCATTAACAACTGTAATTGATTCAAACTTAAATATGCATTATTCTTTTTAAGAATTTTGAAGTCGTCTTCTTTGAGATACGACGCTAACTGGTCTAACGATGAATCCATAAACCTGAATGAATCAATAAATCTAAATTTTATCTGAGAATTTCCCCAAGTTTTCGTCACCGATATATACTTCTCGTTGTTTATTGGAATTAACTCAATTCTATCGTCTACAGCGGTAGCAACTTTTTTAATTATGAAGTGACAATCATAATTACTAATATTATGGAATACCACAGGAATCACCGGAAAAATGCGATAGTTTAAATTGCAGCTTTGGTGGCTAAAACCCCTGAAGCGACCGCTGATATGACAGTGATCCCTGCAAACTGATATTTTACTGTTTTGCAAGCATTTGGCTGCAATTTCGATGGTAGATCGTTGTCGCCAATTACTTTTAAAAGACATTCAATATCTGCGAATATGGAAAAAGGTAAATCAATACGGTTTCTAACGTTTTTAAACGAAAGCCATTTATTCTTTTCTGACGGCAATATGATTTTACACTCATTCAATTGATTACAATCCTGAATGTGCGCTGATAATTTAGCCTCTTTATAAAAATATTGTAAGCATCGATCGCAAATGTACAATCGAGCCTTATGTTTATTAATTTGCGAAACCGCTAAACGAGAAAGACTCTTGATCCAACAAAAATGCCTTTGCTTTGCCTCAACTAATCTTTCTGAAAAATTTAAATCGTCGCAGCCATCATCATCATCATCATCATCATGAAAATTAAAATCGACATTAGTAAAAGCATTTTCTAATTTTTCATCATCTTCTTCCGCATCATAGTTTTCCTCTAACATTAGTAAGTTAACGTGACTATCTAATTTATTTTTGGTTAAATACGTCGGTAGCGTG
The DNA here is from genome assembly GCA_940337035.1 of Agriotes lineatus. Taxonomy (NCBI): domain Eukaryota; kingdom Metazoa; phylum Arthropoda; class Insecta; order Coleoptera; family Elateridae; genus Agriotes; species Agriotes lineatus. The sequence goes on along the minus strand of OW679196.1, from coordinate 35,981,317 downwards.
ATAAATTTACCTTTTTTCAATTTCAGAATGTAAACGTTAATTGATATTTTGTTTATTTGCTCAAATTTCGGAATTTGATTCAGCGACATTGGTAATTTAAAACCATTTGTAGTCAAAACTGTACTATAGTGGGGGTAGGCACTTAAGCGGGATGGATTGCCTTTAGGCTTACAGATAGCACTAGCTACAGCAATGAAAAAACAATGTAGATTATTGCTCGGCAAATTTAGAACAGCTTTCTTATATTTGGTTTGCTCCGGTAAATCAATATGAGGAGCTGCTGCTGCATTAAACAGTCGTTCACATGAGTTTATGTTTACATATAAGGACACTATTTGAGTCAGACGCCACCCAGAACCTGTAGTTACAAACTCACTAATTTGATTTAGAATTGTGTCTACAATATTTTCCTGAAACCATTGTTCCACTACCGTAAAAGCATTTTCGATTATAAAATTTCTTGTATTGAAATATTTATAGTCAGTAATGGGTTCTTCGGCGCCTTCAAACGTTTTACTAAATTCGCCACAAAAACTAAAATTAATTTTAAAATTGCGTACCGTATTTTGTCTGCTGAACAAATTGGTTATGCGAATTTTCAATAATTTGTAACAATCTTCAAGAAATGCAACCATTTTGGTATGCTTTAGATTGACAATAATAGCACTTTGAATTCTTTTATGAAACGCAGATTTGTAATTCTCCCAAACAACTCGCGATCCAATGGTATTTCTGTGCCGAATATTGCGCGAAAGAAGTCTGCAGTCGAACCTCGATCGAACTCTAGGATAATGCAATTTTCTACTAATGTTGATTGTCAGGTAGTCGCTGCGAACAACATTGCACCAAGTTTCTTACTATTCTACTCATACGCTGGGTGTAGAAATAAAACGCTAGCATGTGATAAATCATTTATTATCTTCGGTAAACATACAAAAAATGTTACATAATCTTATACAATTATATATAAAAACTTAGTCTATGGTTAGTTGCGATAATTTAACATTTAACAGATCATAATTGTTAGTATTAGAGCTAATTCTTAAGGATGACATAAATTCTATCGACAAATTTTTGTTAACATAATAAATATTAATGTCCCTTTTCAATTGCGCACATTTTATAATAAACATTACAAGTTTTTGTTTATTATACATATGTTTCGCTTTCAGGCGAACTTGGTGTTTGGTATAAGATCGGACTCGTCGGCCGGATAGTGCACTCCACATCATAAACTAGCTGATCTGGATAAAATTTTATAATTTCCAATACGGCCAGATAGCTGTATAAATTAAACTTAGATAAACGGTCAACAGCACAAAATTTCATATGTTCGGCGCAATATAAAATATTGTTCCGCAAGTTATCTTTGTGATTATTTGAAATCTCTAGCATACCAACAAGTTTATAAATGCACTTTCTATAAAACAAATCCAAATTTAGATCGCGTAAGCGTTGAAAATGATTATTAATAATGTCGCCCAAAGAATATAATTTAACAAATTCCTGCTCTTCCAATATTAGCATTTGATGGTTTACAAAAATACCTACACATTTTTGGGTATGCTCAACCTTATATTCCAAGGCAACGCGATCGTTTACAGTGACGACGCGAACTTTTGCTTGCAAGCCAGAAAATTCACTTGCTGTGCGAAAAAAATTTCTAAACTGTAATTCAACATAACATGTAGATAATGCGTTCCAATCTTGCTCCCTAAAGAGCACTTCTTTGTCGGCACAAAATTTTTCTACACATTCAATTTTTAACGCTGGTATAAATGCTTCTCTGCTGTCATTAATAAATCCCACGGGTGCAATATGTGTATGCGCACACCACACATTCGGTTCTTGACCCAAATTGTACAGCGCACTTGATATTAATGGAAATATTTGCTTTGCATACTCTTTCTCGCTATTGCTGACTGCACTTTTTCCCCTAATATTACCATCTTGGACGAGATTGCTACAATTATCAATATCCATGACACGACAATTGCAGCGTCTGTTTACTACTGAAACTACTACATAATTTAATTACGCTAAATAAATATAATTGCTGAAGTACATGCGCACTCTACGCTACATGAAAAACAGAACTCCTATTGGCACAAGTCATTCACCTACACCTTTTGCAAATAACATACTAACAAGGTCAAGCTCCAGGCGTATTGCGGTGATCATTTGGACTTTGCACTAAGCACCTGTTGGAGCCTGCAAAATCAAGTTTGTTGAACTTCTGAAAATTTACTTATGCTATTACATCACGTACGCCCCGCTGTGCACGACTATTAACCGAAACTCCGTATTATTCTTACCAATGGTCTATATCCGAAATAAGAGCACACTAATGTGACTTGTATAAAAAACAAGGAAATTGAAAAAAGAGTAAATCCATCCCAATTATTTTCATCATTACAATTACGCAACTTATATGTATCTAGTTTCCATACTAACGAATTCCAACGGCTCTCGAAATGTATAAAATTGGAATATATATACCTAATTTTATAGAAAAGTAAAGACTTATCCGGTGCAGCTTGACTATTGTTGTTAAACAAATTTCCGCTAAACGCATATACACGACTTTCATTTATATATATTAATTGCATAGCTATCCACTCAGATGGCCATGAAGTCATGAACAATTCCTTTCTACATTTCCATTATTCGAAAACGCAGTGCACATGTATGCATTGTAACCGATTCCCAAGGGCCGATGGACAATTAAAAAATTATCGTTTATAGAAGCAAGAATCAAGTAAAGAACTTGCAGTCAGAACATAATGACCATTACTGAATTCTAAGCCTGTAAATGAGCCTTTTCATAATAATCGCCCCCTTTTGGTGCAGCCGCCGCCGAAACTCTTTTCTTCTGTATGCATGAAATACATTGAAATTTTTGCATCGGAACACCATCCAATACATCTCCTGTCGCACCTTCTTTTACGTTCGGAAAATGATCCCAACAGTATTCATAATCGCAAAATTCTTTTTGTAGCCAATTAGGTAGTTTATTAAATTCTCTAGCTATATCCTTAACAAAATATTTTCTTAGAATATGTAAAGGTGTGGAAATAATTTCCTCTACTGTAATACACATGGCGATTTCTTTACCGACACCACTACTACAATACAACTCAGCGAGCTTCGCAAAACCTTTTACACGAATTCCAAGATTCAGTTACAAAACTCAATTTCTTTTCCAAACTATCGCGATCGCGTTTGCATTCATCATATTTCGCCAACGTAAACTCACAATCCTACGAATGTAAATTCCACATTTTACTATATTTACGGACAAATAATTTATCGAAACCAGCGTAGAACCACTGCCCGATTGTTGAAACTCTACCATCTTTTGTTTTAGCTCATCGACAGCCGATTCATAAATATCTCTAATATTATCGCCTAACAAAATTTTAAAATTTTTTGTATTAAAAAATTTTGTCGCTAATGAATCGGGACCCCCAGGTTCATATAATCTCCATAAAATACAAAATTAACTTTAATTACATCCAATTTTCTTACTAATCTTCTTATACGCTTTTGAATAGTTGAAAACGCATCGCTAAAAAACAAATTCACATCGTCATGACCCAAATTTATTACCGCACCGGTTCGTATTCGACCCTTAAACGCACTCTCTATATTTTTCCACTGTACGCGATTACCCACAAATTTTCCATTATCACCGCCGCCAACAACGCCGCCAGCGCCTGTTACAACATCCTCCTGCAAACGCACCTGTTTCGCTCTCAATTCCGATAATTTTGCCTCTAAATGTCTTTTCCTACCTACCGAAGCTGACGGCGAAGAACCGCCGTGTTCTCTACATTCCCGTAATAATCTTAATGTTAACCTAATACCCCCACGATTTATTTTCATCAACTCTTCCATTACTCGAACCTTCTATTACCACAACGTACAACCAATTTCTTAGTAAAACAATTAAAGACCCCCCATTTAAGCGCTTAGAATAATCAATTAAGAAGGGCCCCGAATCGGGAAACTTTTACAACCCACCATCTAAACAAGCCCAATAAATATTTAGCAAGCAAACTAACATCTAACAAGCGCCGCGAATCCACACAAATATAATTGCCCCCCGGGCAAGGACAACAAACTCCAATGAACCCGACTAATCTTACACCCGAACTGGGACCCCACTAAACAAACCAGTTTCGACTAATCATTATTCGCACAATGACCCACATTCCATCTACCTCGCGCGCCCGACAAAGGTCAACACACTCACAGCTACATGTCGAGACAGGATTTTTTACGCTTTGCAGACCGGATAATACGACCGCCCAAGGCGAACACCAACAAAATGGCCGACTACAACACATTACCTAATACACGACGCTTATTGGACGCACATCACTACACAGACACGCCCATCGACGCCATTCACATTATACACAACCAATCACAGCACAGATACACACAACACGCCATCTTTATTTATGCTAATCACACCCACCACAACCAATCACAGCACACCACAGACACGCCCACAATTTTTAAAGCAGGGGGCGGGGCCTATTATGCAAAGTGTATTAGAACCCGCACACCTTAACTACTTATTTGCATTCAATTATGTGCATTATTCGGAGATTGCAGCGAAGTTCTGTGGCGAAATTGGCTGATAGTATTACAAGTTTTTATACGGAAACATTTCGTTTGAGAAGCCTTTGCGACAAAAGCGCTCGCGAATCTTATTTATTTGTAGCTTTGCTTGAATGTGAATCGCAATTCTTCATTTAGGACCTAGATGCTTCATTTAATCAATTCCGCATGCGCTTGCTCAAAGCAAATCTTTTGCCTGCATGGTCTCGTGTGCTGTGCGTCCACTCAACTTATTATGCTATCTGATATGTCAAAAATTCTTCCTTCTGTGTCCGTTTTACATACACCGACCAAGCATTATTTCAGCGTATAGTTGTCAATGTGACGCAGCTAAGTTGAATTTATCTTTACATTGTTACCGGTTAGACTTAATTGATACTGTTACTTTGATTATTTGTAGATGGTATGTTGTTCATATCTTAGGAACATTATTTTGAATAAACGTGTATTTTGAATTCAATACTAGCCGCAATTGTTTTTTTCTATGTGTATTCTTTATCCCTTTCAGACTGTTTTCGTCATTGGTAAGTTACTGAACTTGGCATCCAGATTGATTAACCCATTATTGCTTGTACTAATAGGTAAACTATTAATTATATAGCTTTGATGCCCATGACCCAGGCGAACTATTAATTATATAGCTCTTGATGACCATGATTCTCTCCGCCATTCAGTTTTAGCTAGTGGTCTAATTATAAATTATGTTACGACATTACTATTGGGAATTTTTGCTAATGTTGCACTTTGTTTAATACTTCTAACTATTGCTATGTAAGAGAAGCTGAGTAGCGGAGATGGGTAAGCGCCTGTCTTGCATTAAGCAAGTCCTCGGTTCGAATCCCGTGGGGGCCGAACATGACACATACACACAGCTCACACAATGGTTGCTGTGCAAGCACAAAAGGCGCGCTCCAACTTTGTATCCCGAATCCGGGGCAAGTTGAGCATTGTACTGCCAGATTCAAGCATATAAAGCACCAGCCTCTACACCGCAAGGTAAAACGAGGTTATCGATTATACATATACATACTATTGCTATGTATTGTATACACACAACGTAGTTATATTTATTTAATGTATTACTCTAAGAAGTATTATTCTTAAGTTATAGCAATATTATTCTTATTCAATTCTCTTTTAACATGAATTTAAGTAGGTACTTCATATGCCCTTTTATAAATTATGAATTATCAGTGTTATTGAATATCTCCAGCTTTGGTAGAAAAACAATTGCTTTTAAAAATCAGGTCGGGTGCATGCAAAGACTGTTTTATTTCTGAAAAGTCGTTTTGTTTAAAATGAAATTTAGTTTAAAATTATCTGAAAATTCCTATAAATGTCAATGTCACTTCAAATCATGCAAGTATAAAAACAATCACAAATACCTTTTCGTTACACTAGCTGTCATTCTATAAACATGAAATAGTAAGTAATCCTTTTTGTAATTACCTCACTTCACTCCTTCAATCTTCACTTTCAGTTTACCAAATAAATACCTGTAGCTGTCACCTGTCCAAGGACCATGATCTGCACTTCCGGCACAAGCGTACCCTGAGCGTTTTTTGTTTGTGACGTGTATTTACTTAAGGCAATTGTTATCACCTAGGCAATTACGTAATCACAGATAATTGTTTAATAGCGGACTTGTTTTGCGATTTATGAGGTTGGAGTGTCATATTTGAGTTAATTTTCCCTTTAGTTAAATAATATTTTGTATGGTAGCTATCCCATTAGTAAAATCACCACTACACAGTGTTTACTGTTAAATTATTAATAATAATACCACAACAATTGATTTTGTAGCAAATGTATTTCTTGTAATTCATGCAAATCAAAATAGTACCTGCTAGGATGTCGAGACTCGACCCATATGAGATTAGAGTAATTTATTTTACACATATTACATTATAATATCCAAATCAAGTATAATAAAACAGTAATATATATATATATCAGCACTATAGGCCTTTAAGGCTCTTGACTTTTTCAATTACTTTACTGCTAAAGCTTCCCATTCCTTGTCTCCCAACCGTTTTAAGTCTTCTTTCACATCCTGATACCATTCCCTCAGTGGGCGGCCTCTTCTATTTCTACCTACCGTCGATTATTAAAAAATACGTTTTGGAATTCTGTCTTCCATCATTATTTGTAAGGGACGTAGCCTCTTTAGTCTTCCTTGTTTTATTACATTAACTATGGACGTGTCCTTGTACAGGTCACACAGCTCTTCGTTGGACCGTCTCCTCCACTCACCTAGTTCATTAACCCCTCCAAAGATTTTCCCTAGCATTTTCCTCTCCCTTACCATTAGTTTAGCTATATAAACTTTGTTTAATGTCCACATCTCACTGCCTTAAGTCACTATAGACCTTATTACTGATTTATACAGCTGTACCTTTGCTGCACGTAAACATATTTATTTTTAAACAGATTGTTGGAAGATATCGCGTTTCTTATCCCCAGGGACATACGTCTCTCGATCTCGCTGGAAGGGTCTCTGAATATTTCTGATCCCAAATATACTATGTTATCCACTTGCTGAAAATTGTATTGTTTATCACCGTGGGCCCTTTTTATTTTTAGATTAGTATTTAAATGTGTCTTCTCATTAGTTACGAAATACTTAGTTTTTCTTCATTTACCCGGAGCTCGAAATTGAAAGCTTCACTTTCCATCTTCTTGAAAAATATTCTTTAATATAAATATCCCTACTTGGATTTTATTAAAGATTGTAAGGTTATGTGCGTTTGCCATTATTTGGTAGGGTCTTTTGACTATACTGTCGTTAATTTATTGTTAATATGCAGTTTTTTAAAAATTTCTTTAAGAGCTATATTAAAAAAAATAGTGTGGTTGATAGGGGGCCGCCTTGACGTAAACCTCGTTTTGTTTCAAATCTATCAGATGTTTCTCCTTGTACCCTCCTAAGTTTCCTTCAGTGTCATTATTGGCACGTCCATTAGTTGTTTTGGAAAATCTATGTACTGTACTGTTTGTCTACTAGTTGTATCCTATCCAAGCTATCATACGCTTGTTTGAAATCTACAAAGAGCACCTGTTTTAATGTGAAATTTTGATCTGTTACTGATCTGCTCTCTCTAAACCCACACTGGTATTCCCCAATTTTTCTTTCGGTCACTTTTCTTAACTTCTCGTTTATTAGCGTAGCTAAGATTTTATATGTCACATTAAGAGGGGGGGGGGGGTTAAGGTGTATAGTTCGTGCAAACCAGCGGATCGCCTCGTTTAAGAACGGCCATAACATGATTTTACAAGCGTCGTTGCGGCATCCCAACAGAATTCAAACGAAAGAGGATATAAATTAAAGAAATTTTGTTGAGGAATTGTTGAATATTTTGCCGTTGTTGGGAAGCATCAGAGAAGAAGATATATTCAAGGTGGCACTTAATGGAGTATTTCGAAAAAAATGCGTTAGACTTGAAAAAACTTATAGCAGTAACCACAGACGGTGCGTTAGCCATGGTTGGAAGCCGGAAAGGACTAGTTCAGCGATTGAGTATCGATCCAAAATGTAATGAATAGTATATTACATACCGAGGTGGAAAGTGTTTCTTTCCTGTCGAGAGATTAAGTAGTTACCTGAGACGCGCGCGTAGCGTCGAGGTTAACTTTATCTCGAGATAGGAATGCAACTTTTCACCGTGGTATGTATACTATTTTACTCACAATCGGTTTTGGTAAAATTTATTTAATTATTAGGTAAGTTGCAAATAATACGTATTTTTATCGCAGTTTAATAAGTCACTTTGACAAAGGACACCTATTCAGAACAAACAGCGAGAACATAGTAAGGAGAGTATGGGAAGCCAAGCCGGAGGGAAGAAGACCTAGGGGAAGACCAATCACATCATGGAATAAAAGAATGGCGGAAATATTAAAAGACAGAGGAATACACTGGAAAGAAGCAAAGGAACTAGCGGGCAATAGAAAGAAGTGGAAGAAATTCTGTGCAGGAGGAGTTAGTGGTGCCGAATATGCGATGCTGTTGCTAGGTAACATGACAAGTTAATTGAAAGTGTCGTCTAGCTGGAAAGTAAAGTAAACAACGACTTGCTTTCCTACTGTTTTGAAGGTTCGAAACGTACTTATTATTAACTGATTGTGAGTAAAAGTTGATTTCCTACCACATCATATATCAAACTGTACTTTGCTGAAAACTCAAACCCGATCTCGAGACTACTATGCACGTAGTGATCAAAATAGGGAATTTTCTAGATGCCAAATCATCAATGAAACACCGTGAATTAAAATCATCTCTTGGCAAAATTAATGCTCAATACGCCGATTTACTGCAGCACAACAATGTAAAGTGGCTAAGCAAATTTAAAGCTGCGTTTTACAAAGATTCTTCGCAATTTTAGAAGACTTGAAGATAGTTATTTCTAATAATTATCTAAATGAGGCTTCAGCAACCGCTTATTTAAGTTTTCTATGCGAAAAAGAAAATATGGCTACCATCGTTTTTTTATCAGACTTTTTCGAACACCTGAACACCCTTTAAGCTTCAAGGGAAAGGAAAGCTTGTGTGGGAACTTATGTCAGAAGTGGGAAGTTTTTCATGAAAAATCGACCTCTTGTATAACGATATTGATAATGAACGCTTGCACTTCGCTAATTCGAAAATAGTGCGCAGTGGCAACGAAATTGATATCAGCCAATACAAGACTTTCTTAAAAGATCTTAAAATGATTGGAATTTGAGAATAGATTAACCGACCTTAAAAAAATTGAGAATCTTAAGCAACTATTACTTTCTGCAGGCAGCTAACTCAATGCAAAACAATGTAATTTTTCTCATTGAATTTCAAATAATACGGCATTTTTTGTCAATTACTCAATAAAAAAATTATTAAATTTCTAGTTTGACATTTAAATTGAAAGCTTGGCCGTCGGTCGTCGTTTACCCGAACCGCGTCAGTTTCATAAATTTTTGAAACGGACCCCCAATAAAACTTATTGGGACTTCTTCTAATATCTTACTTGATGAGACTGGCACATTAGATATGACTAATTTTTTAACTGGTAATGAATCTGGCTGTGAATTGATAGGGGAAGTTTATTCTTCTAGTGGCATATAGAATACACTTCGAGGAATAAACGTATTTAAAAATGTAGACCCAGTGCTACTACCTGAAACGAATATAAACATTGGTGATTGGATGCTTGTTGCGTTTACAACAGAAAAATACTAAGTTACAAAACAAAGTAACAAAAAACTATGGATATTACTATATTTTTCTTCAAGTGCCTGATATTGCCTCATTTGTGGTTGGGAACGTGTTTGAACTGCAGAATTGACTTAAATAAATTTTAATAATTGTTTTCTTATTTTTTTTAAGATACTACCAAAGCTTTATTGTTTATTTAGTTTAGTTTTTCTCATTTTTTAAAAGTATTTTTCTATTTTATGTAGCTCTTATAAACTCTAATACATGTTTTGTTTACTTATAATGATGTTTGGAAAATAAACATTCTATTTTTGTGTTCTCTTAAAGGTTGCAGTTTAGATATTACAATACAAATTATATATTTCCATTTCATTAAACGTTTTATTCAATCAGATGTGCTTTTTTATAATTCGGTATATCGTAAATCAATTTAAAAAATATATTTTTGCATTCTGATTAACCCTAAATGCGTTGTTTTAGAAATATATAGCAAAATCACATATAAATTCTGTTTCACGCCATTGGCGGATAAAAGAGAATAAAGCATAAAAGGATAATTTAATGTATTTCGAAAAACATACTGATATGGAGAAATATTTTTTTCTACGACCACCACTAAGAGTAGGCCTTTTAGTGCTAGCTTTTTTCACTAAAAGTGACGTTTTATAATTTAACGTGTTTAAAGAGATCAGCTGTTTACTTTTAGAACATGTGTTATAAAGTGAAGTGAGGTTATAAAACTACAATTTCGAACTGGAAGTTAGATTGTAAAGTTATTCTAGTTACTTCTTTCGTTAGAGGTAAAGTGTTTTTTAAATAATTAAAGCGTTATGTAATGAATAAAGTCATATGTGTAGTCAGGGCCCCCGCAACCGCGCGTGCAATGCGTGCACCGCACGAGGGCGCCACTCTAAAGGGGCGCCAAATCGGAGGTTTGTATAAAATTTGAATTTTTAATTTTTCAACAACTTCCAACGATTCCAATGAACAAGGCACTAAGACGCTAAAGAAATCAATTTTTTTTCTACAACAAATGTTAAAGTGTGCTTTAATTGACTCGAAAGAAAAGGTTAAGTGTTACTTTAACAGCAAGGGTAGATAAAGTAGCTTTTTAACACCAAGGGTAGATAAAGTAATTAAATTTTCTAACTTTTATATAAATTAAATATTAAAGCTTCGTATTATCCTAGCAACCCAATCTACTGAGATTTTAAAATGTGATTGACTTTCCTTATTTTCTTTTGAAATTGTAAAAGTTCTTGCTATAGAAAAAAAGTTGTATTATACACGACGATAAAGTTATTACTATCCACTCTTAAATCATTAACGTCTCGACGTTAAACGATTCACTCGTGGATAAAGTTTAACTTTATCGTCTTGTATAATAAATTACTATTATTTAACGAGATAAGAGCCTTAAGATTGTTTTCATTACCTGAAGCGTCAAATCCCCTAGACATTTTACAATATATATTTGAAAACAATCTAACTTCATCTCTACCAAATATTACCATTTCATTATTATTAAGAATCTTGCTTACTTTACCTGTGTCTGCAGCTTCTGGTGAGAGATATATCCTTATCAAAATCAAAAATAATTTAAAATTATCAGTTGTCAACCATGTTACAAGAAAGGTTATCTGGTTTGGCAATCTTAGCTATAGAGCAAGAGATCCTCCATAAAATTGATTTTGACAATATTATAAAAGAATTTGCAGCAGCCAATTCAGAAGAAAACCTATTTAATTTTTGGATGAATGAATGTTTTATTTGTTTATTGCTTGGTTTGTTTTTTACTTCCCTCGTCTGAAAGACGAAGGAAGTATTGTAATCACGAAAAAATCACCTTCCGAGATTTCTTCAGATTTTCACGTTTCAAGGTGCCTAGATGACGAAAAAGAGGTTTTCTTAATTTCGTCTGTATGTTTGTCTGTTTGTCTGTCTGTCTGTCTGTCTGTCTGTCTGTCTGTCTGTCTGTCTGTCTGTCTGTCTGTCTGTCTGTCTGTCTGTCTATCTGTCGGCTGACAGTATAGCTCAAAAACTATTTGTTGGGGGAAGACGATATTTTTCATACATATTATATATCTACCTCGCATGAAACTGGTACAATTTCATACAAATATATACAGGGTGAGCACCTTAAAATAATAAAATTTTGTTTATTTTTAGATTAATTTTGTAATAAAAGGAAGTAATAACTTTCACATAGGTGAGACTTTACATTTGCCGAAAATAAGTCTCAACCGATACAGGATAATGTTACAAAAAAGTAAAAATGTTTCAACAATAACAGCGTTCTGTTCAAGAGAGGCGCGCGCCGGACTTATCTCGAAGAGGCACTATAGGGTAGTTGGAATTTCGCTGCGGTTACATCCGATTACGATCGCTCTGCAGATGCGTCTGGTTCAAATCCCAGCGAGATAGGTACATTTTTTTATTTGAAAATGTATTTATTTTATTAGAAACGTGAAGATATTTTTACTCCTAACTTAATTTGATTTTTAACATTATTTAGTGTCACAATGTCGACGGGGGAAGTTCTGGGTAAAGACTTTTACAGATTTTTTCCTTTGTAACAAATTTAAAGAAGAATAAAATTTTAATTTTTGAAATCTCTGTTGTTTCACTACAAAATTAAAATAAAATGTGTTTTCGCATTTCGTTTAAATGTTTACAGCTACAAGAATATTACAGCAAACCAGGAAATTTAAAAAACATATGTAACAGCTTAAAGTTCTTATGCTTCAAAATATTATTTATATAAGTACTACATATATTCAAAGGGCGCCAAAATATTTCCGGCACACGGGCGACGCTAATCCTTGCGGGGGCCCTGTGTGTAGTATTAATAATTACCTTTGGTAATTGACTTTGACAGTATTGGCTCCACAAGCATTCACCTGGGCGTCAAGGCCATCTCTTTATTATGACATAAATTATAACTGTCATAAATGCAAATCTTTGTTAAATCGACATTTATGGATTAATAACAGAAAATGTAAGGTCGTAGAAAAAATATTGTATTGCACTCGACATGTTATGAAACTCAGCCTTCGGCTTCGTTTCATAATAAATTTTCATGTCTCGTGCATAAACATCGACTTTTAGCACTTGTTGCATAGATAGCTATTTTGTAAACCCGAGAACATTACTGAATATCTAATAAGAGTTATACCATTTTAAAATTGAAAACGGTTCTGAATAACTCCATTCTACGGTGCTCGTTTTAATATAAATAGTAAATTACGTTGTATTGTAGCAATAAAATATGGACAATTTTTTTTGTGGAGACAAAGAGCAACATTTTTAGGCAACTTGCAACCTTGTATGAAAAACCGTTGGCAACACTGACCCATCATGCAAAAGTTCTTAAATTGTTTTCGATGTAATTTCCAATCACAAGTGTGATTGATATAATTAAATAACTCGTCTTTCTCACCCAGTATCTGATGAAATTACCTGCTTCAACTCTCTGACATCGTTGTCGTTCGAAATCGCTTGAATGTCAGTCACTACTAAACACTTCTGAAACTGAGCTTAAGTGTAATGCTCCTTCAGACGAACAGTAAGTATTATTCTTCACTTTACAGATGGTTTAAAGGACCTACGGTTTTATTATACACCGTTCGAAGCAATGTGTAAAGATGTCTCCTTGTTTATTTACGGTAAATTGAAATCTGTCAATACTAGAAGTAAAATAGTCACTAAGTGCGGTTGGTGCCATCGAAATGTGAACGGATTCTCGTTGCCATGACATTTTTTTCTGCTTTTTATTATTTACTACAATAAAAATCAGAAAAAATGCCATGGCAGCGAGAATCCGTTCACATTTCGATGGCGCTAACTGTACATTCACCAAATATAACCTGTGCACAGAAACAGAACAAATAAACAAGATGAGGAAGTGCAAGCTTCTTGTCGATACTTCGGCACAGTGTGGGGATGGAGCGGTTTTTGACATTTACCCTTTTGAGATGCCAAATCCTTAAGATATATTAATTTAATCTTCGTAATTTGCTAAAACAGTGTTTTCTGTGATGTATGGCCGTTATCATATGATCGTGCCATATGTGCGACGACTTCGGCTAAAGGGAATTCGCAAGGGAAGCGGGAATTATATATTGCAAAGTCTAGACGAAAGAAATCAGTTTAAAATTGCTAAACTTAATTTTCCAGCTGTCCTTTAACGCCAAAGTGGTTGCTGCTTTCACAAAAGTTATGGAGTTTCATGAGACCTTTCATATAATCTTGGTTTGGTCACAATTGATTCAGCGGTTGCAGCAAAAAATGCAAATTTGTAAAAATGGTTGAGCTCGAAAGTAATACTTCAGCAGATTGTGCCGAAGTAAAAAATAATATTTCGACTGTCTGCGAGCTTCTTTCAACTGCTGTAATGACCTAGTGAATCATCAATAAATTATTAGTTATAGTGATTCTGTTTTTACTGCAGTAATATTTCTGTTTAAAATATTTGTTGTAACATAACTCCGTTTTCTTTATAGAATGGTATATAATGTTATTACCTACCTATCTGTAATTTGCTAATATGTTAATTACTTCTAATAATACCTACTTGTTTCAGGTGTGGCAATCTCAAATGTTTCCGTAATTTAATATTATAATGCGAAAAGTATTACCTTTCAAGTCCATATTCAACTAGCTAATGATGACCACTAATCAAGAAACAACAGATAATAATTTTTATAGTTCAACAGCAACTTCACTGCATAAATTAAGAGACTTAGATGACAATGAAGAAATTAAGAAATTATCTATCAAAGAAGAAATTATTGAAAGCAGCAACGACATCAGTGATATTAAATATGAGTTTGAAATTAAAGACCAGAATCATATGGCTCAAAATTCAATAGCACAGAGTTTGCTTACACCTGTGAAATCTTGTACTGGCCAAAAACCTTATTCTTGTTCTTTTTGTGAATTTACAACAGCTCACAAAAGTGGTTTAGTCATACATATGAAATCTCATGCAGGCGAAAAACCATATCTTTGTTCTGTTTGTGCGTATAAAGCAGTCACAAAAAATAAATTAGTTATACATATGAGAATGCATACAGACGAAAAACCCTTTTCTTGCTTTGTTTGTGAATATAGAGCGGTCCGAAGATCTGCTTTAGTTAAACATATCAAAACACTTACAGGCGAAAAACCTTATTCTTGTTCTGTTTGTGAATTTACAACAGCTCACAAAACTAGTTTAGTCATACATATGAAAGATCACACAGGCGAAAAACCATATCTTTGTTCTGTTTGTGGGTATAAAACAGTCGCAAAAAATAAATTAGTTGTACATATGAGAACGCACACAGGCGAAAAACCATACAGTTGCTCTGTTTGTGATTATAGAGCGGTCCAAAGAGGTAATTTAGTTAAACATATGAAAACTCATACAGGCGAAAAACCTTATTCTTGTTCACTTTGTGGGTATAAAACAGTCGCAAAAAATAAATTAGTTGTACATATGAGAACGCATACAGGGGAAAAACCATACAGTTGCTCTGTTTGTGAATATAGAGCGGTCGAAAGATATGATTTAGTTAAACATACTAAAATACATACAGGGGAAAAACCTTATTCTTGTTCTGTTTGTGAATTTACAACCGCATACAAAAATCATTTAGGTACACATATGAAATCTCATACAGGTGAAAAACCATTTATTTGTTCTGTTTGTGGGTATAAAACAGTCGCAAAAAATAAATTAGTTGTACATATGAGAACGCATACAGGGGAAAAACCATACGGTTGCTCTGTTTGTGAATATAGAGCGGTCGAAAGATCTGATTTAGTTAAACATCTTAAAATACATACAGGGGAAAAACCTTATTCTTGTTCTGTTTGTGAATTTACAACCGCATACAAAAATCATTTAGGTACACATATGAAATCTCATACAGGTGAAAAACCATTTATTTGTTCTGTTTGTGGGATTAAAACAGTCACAAAAAGTAACTTAGTTGTACATATGAGATTGCATACAGGTGAAAAACCCTTTTGTTGCTCTGTTTGTGAATATAGAGGGGTCCGAAGATCTGATTTAGTAAAACATATCAAAACACATACAGGCCAAAAACCTTATTCTTGTTCTGTTTGTGAATTTACAACAGCTCACAAAAATAGTTTACTGATACATATGAAATCTCACACAGGTGAAAAACCATATATTTGTTCTGTTTGTGAGTATAAAACAGTCACAAAAGATAAATTAGTTGTACATATGAGAATGCATACAGACGAAAAACCCTTTTCTTGCTTTGTTTGTGAATATAGAGCGGTCCGAAGATCTGCTTTAGTTAAACATATCAAAACACATACAGGCGAAAAACCTTATTCTTGTTCTGTTTGTGAATTTACAACAGCTCACAAAAATAGTTTACTGATACATATGAAATCTCACACAGGTGAAAAACCATATATTTGTTCTGTTTGTGAGTATAAAACAGTCACAAAAAATAAATTAGTTGTACATATGAGAACGCACACAGGCGAAAAACCATACAGTTGCTCTGTTTGTGATTATAGAGCGGTCCAAAGAGGTGATTTAGTTAAACATATGAAAACTCATACAGGCGAAAAACCTTATTCTTGTTCAGTTTGTGGGTATAAAACAGTAACAAAAAATAAATTAGTTATACATATGAGAACGCATACAGGTGAAAAATGCTTTTCGTAGTTCTTATTTAAATTGTGAATTTCAAAAGAATTTGTGTGAAGCATTTGTCCTATCTCAATTTAATTACAGGGTTTTCCGATTGCGGTTCACCATTTATCAATTGTGTTTTACTATTTGTCAAATGTAATTCCCATTTGTCAATTATTTCAAGTGTTAACAAGAGAGAAAAGCATTTGAAATAAAGTGAAACACAACTAATACATGGTAAAAAGCAATCGGAAAGCACCGTATTGCACCCCTGTTTATCACTCAGCATTGAACGTCAATACCTCTCATAGACTGCAAACGATTCAAAATGCGAGCATATATCTTAGAAAATAGCTGATGCTGATTGGTTGGCAATGCAAAACCATGGAATACTGTAGTCCTAACGTCTTTTTCATCAACTTTAACAAGCAAGACACCTTTTTTTATATCATAAAATTACTTTTAAAACTGATGTTCATAATATTACTACTAGATTTAGGGGCAAATTTCACCACTTCCATACATCAACCTTCTTCAAACGGTGTTTTTCGTTTCAGATAGGTATATGCAATGTATAACAGTTTACCTTCTAATTTAAAAACCTACAGTGCCAAATTATTTCAATCAAAGTTGCAAAATTCACAAATGTGTAATATATTGCGATGGTCTTTAGCCCTGTACTCGGCTGTGGTTGCAATACAGAAAATACAAAATACAGTCACAAAGGCACAAAGTCGAGGCAATGCAAATAACTGGGAAAAGTCATGTAATTTTATTAAATCAGAATAATACTGGTAGAATGGACTTTATCTTTAAAAGCATTCAAATGAGTATACAAATAGGGGAACTCAATTTCAAGTGTTGGAGTTAATAAAAGAATTTCAATTATAATTTCAAAAGTTTGGCAATGTAGAAGCCAGACATGAATTAGTTAAAATTGACACAAGAATTCAAATTGTGCGTTTGTTAGTACAGTAATTAAAGAAAAACTGACGTTGTGAGCTTATTTGATTAAGGTAAGAAAGGATTTACGAATTGGATAATGCAAGCAAGATTAGCATAAAAGAGATTTTGGCAAAAAGGACACAGTTAGTTATTTTTGAAGAAAATGAAACGGTAAACAGGAAATAGACAAGTTTAGTGCTATTAGTGAGTCAATGAAGTGATGTGAGAAAAAAGACATTTGTTATAAACAATTTAATGGACAAGAAGATAGGTTATAAACAATTTACTTTGAAAGACAATAATTTTAGTATTAAGAGTTCTAGTTAAATGTTTGTAAAATATGAACTTAATGTTAAATGTTGTTAATTTGTACTAAACTGATTTCCTTGTATTTGATTTTTGATGTTCATTTGTTTTTAGAAGCTTGGATATTCAATTATTATTAAACGTTGACACCAGCAGCATCTGCCTTTTACTCTGCAATTAATTAAAGTTTTTATATGGTTAAAAATAAAGATACAGAGTTGAAACGTTACCAAAGTGTGCAGTTTTATGTGTGTAACCAGTGGTGTTAAAAGGGGCGATCCATCTTGAAAGAGAAAAAAATTTTCACGCCTCCTTCGACGAACCAGCAACGGCAGGCACCCGAGGAGATTGCAATCGAGATCCCAGCGTTCCGGAGGGCTACGAACGGGTCCAGAAGGTGGAGACAGGCTGTCCGAGGGTCCCAGCAGCGATACCGGCATCAAAGGGCGACCGCAGGTACCGCAGGTACCAGGGAAGGCTTTCCGCAACAGCTACCGATGCAAGAGCGAGGTTAGTGTGGGAATTTTCATTAATCGACCGTAAGGGCGTGAAATATATGAGCTCACCTGTGTCTCGTGAGCTTCACAACCGAGGGCCAGCATTAGTTTCTGTCCAGGCAACGATAATCAGCCAAAAATCTCAATTTAATCCAAATTTGGAGGTTAGAATGCAAGAAACAAAAGAGTAGGCGCAAACAACGAAGATCCGGTTTTCCTAGAACAAAAGAATGTACAGACGCTACCACAAAGGCGCGAAAATCAATCCATAACTCACCTGATTTTTAATTTGCTCATAATTTGATTTTACTAGTCATTTCACAACGCAGAAAGTCGCACAAACTGAAATTTATGTAGGTCAAGGTTAACTGTCAACTCGAGCACCTACGCAGTGCAGTTTTGATATTATTTCCCAGTGGCGTGCTGCCATTTTCAAATAAATTTAAGGAACCCGACACCTGAGAGCTGAGTTTTCATGTTCTTAATTTTGGAGCTAGCAAATATTATCAATAACGGTTATATGCAATGTTTAAGAGGGCAAAATACCATAGATATTACTAGTTAATTTGGTGAACCCAAGATTAGTCAGTTTAATGTAACATTTACCGATCTTTGAAAAATAATTGGTATGGTAGACAATTTTAATTTAATTTATTTTATTTTATAATAATAAAAACACATATCATATCAGAACAATATAAGGATTATGTTTTAAATTAAAGAGGGGAGATGTGAATTATTAGTTACCTTAGTTATTATTAGACTGGTAGAACTTATAGAAACCTTACCTTACCCAGTGACGCTACAGCCCTTGAAGAGCCCTGGTCACCCCGATGATTTTGGCCCATTCGTCTCTATTCGGTGCTTTTTGCCTCCATCGTCTCACCCCTAGCTGTTGTAAGTTCGTTTCCACATCTTCCAACCACCTTTTCCTGGGAGGCCCCCTTCTTCTTCGTCCTTCTGGTCTCCCCATATAGACTTTCTTTGCTGTCCTATCTGAGCTCATCTTTTTCACTTGACCCAGCCACCTCAGTTGTGCTCTCTTAACTTCTGTTGCCAAGTCTGGGTTCCCATACATATTTTTGAGTTCAGTGTTTTTTCGTATTCGCCATTCTCCATTAACTTGCGCCAAATATTTTTCTGAGAACTTCGCTTTTCCATGTATTTAGTGTGGTTTCATCTCTTTTCGTCAAGCACCAGCATTCCGCTCCGTATAATACCACTGGTCGTATTACCGTTTAATATATGACAATCTTTGAGTTTCGCAAAATTAGCTGTGACTTCAGTAACATATGCATCGCGTAATAGCATCGATTTCCGGCTGTTATTCTTGCCTTAGTTTTTATATGTGTTTCATTCTTCTCTGTTACTAATGTTCCTAAGTATTTAAACTCAGACACTTTCATAAATCGGAATTCATCTATAGCGAGTGCTTATCTGTCTACCTGTATTTCTGTTGACATATATTTTGTTTTTCGCTGATTAACTTCTAAACCGACACTTCTTCCTGCCCTTTTCAGCTGTTGAAATCCTTCAGTCAGATCTTTGGTTGTTTTGCTGATCAATGTCATCAGCATAGGCCAGGTACTGTAGGTTTCTGTTAAATAGTGTACCTGCTGGGTTGAGCTCAACATTTCTTATGACATACTCTAGACTGATATTAAATAAGATCGGCCACATCGAGTCCCCCTGACTGATAAATTACCAATTTTTTATTGACAGGTTGCGCTCCAGAAGGCCTATTTGAAAACAGTACCCGCGGCCAAATTAATTTGTAGTTTTGCATGAGCCATATAGAACCTAGATTGCTTTGTTTAATCAATACTGAATGCGATCGTTCAAATCAAACCTTTTGCTCGCATGTTCCTGTGTGCTGTGCGTGCACTAAACTTATTACGCTATCTGATATATCAATAATTGTAAGGCTACGTTTTGCAAACACTGACCTGGCGTAATTTTAATTTATAGCTGCTGTCAATGCGTCGCAGCTAAGTTGAATATGTATTTACATTATCATTGCTTAGACTTAATTGATACTGTTAATTGAGTTATTTGTAGATGGTATGTTGTTAGTATATCCTGAACGTTATTTTGAATAAACATATACTTTGAATTCAATACTATAGCCATAGTTGTTTTCTTTCGTGTGTATTCTTTATCCTTTTTAGCCTGTTTGTGTCGCAGTCCGCCAGCTCTGGGTAGTTTAACATAGCCTGACTTGGTAAGTTAGTAAACCTGGCGCCCTTATTGATTAACTCATAATTGCTCATACTAATTGGTGGAGCTAATTATGTACCTCTTGATGCATATGACACTTCTCCAGCATTCAGTTCGAGCTAGTGGTCTGATTATAAATTATGTTACGACATTACTATCGGGATTTTTCGCTAATGTTGCTTTTCGTTTAATGCCTATATAACTAATTTTCTAAAATAGTTCTATCATAAAGGTAGGACACTGAGTCCCTTTTCAATTTCACTTTATATTTAGTATTAAGATTTCGAATTTAGGATCTTTGTTGTACAACTAGATTGGTGTTTCACTTCTGTGTTATAATAGCTAAATAGCACTTACAATTAAGGAAGAAATTAATAAAAACCGGGTGTACAAAGTCACCTTACTAGTGAAGCTGACTTTCACTGTTTGATACTAAATTATATGTCTAACAATAGAGTGAGCTAAAGTAGCCTTAGGATAAACATTTATTTATGCTATTGCAAAACAAAACAAAAATTAAAAAGTCAACATTTTATTTATTAAACCAGATAAAATATTGTGTTTTCTATAATCCGCCGTTACCGACAAATTTTAATTTTTTTGTACTTATATCGTGCCTCCAGAAAAATTGTTCCGTAATGCGTCAAGATGTGTATACAGTGAATTTATTTTAACGCACAATGTGGTCTTGTCATTTCCATGAGGATGTGATTGTCACCCAATGGTTTGTTAGGGCAGGCCACGCTCACACAATGTGCAAATGTGTTTATTTTAAAATGCAATATATAAACCGTAATTTTATTGAAAAATAAGCATCACAAATAACAAGGAATGTAACCTGTAATAATTAACATACTTGCTGTAAACTAAAGCCTATACCATTTGCTGAACAGAATTCTTTCCTCCGTAGAATTGTATTGGTTCCTGGTGTATTTATAGTAGATTAGCATTCATTAATTTTGCCCTTATAAATGGTAGGTTTGACTGGACCAGGTTCGCTTTATATTTATACGTAGACTGATTTAAAGAAGGTACTTCAACGTAAATAACACTTATTACCGACTATGTACAGAAAATAACTAAATAGAAAACTCATAAATATGTACAAAGTAAATTTTAATTTAACATACATCTCTTCGGTCAGCCGGTAGCAAGGTAGGCAACCTCAAGTGCATGCGTGCTCATCCAGGATCCACGGTTTGGTGGACGCTGGAACCAACGAGGGGAATCCTAATAATTCTCTTACAGTTCTGGTGGCCCAGCTGAGACAGGGGCAAATCTCTTCCTCAGCTGAGAGCCGCGGGATCGGCCTGGAGAACCGAAGTTCGCTTTACCGGAATAAATTCTCCTCTTTCGGCGGAATAATTTTATTTTACACGTTGTTATCGAGTTCCCTCTCGGGCATCAAGGCGGTAGTGGAAGTGCGCGCCGACCGATCTGTCATGTCGTTAGCGCATAACGGGGAAGTTGCAGTCTCGGAAGGGTGGAAGCTTTTGTAAAGTTGAAATGCGAAATTTTAAATGCCCAAAATATTGTATTTTAATTAAATCGCATTTAAAATAGAAGTGAAACGTTACAGAATATATTATTCTTTTACCTACTCAGTTAAGTTTCTATATTGCATTTTAAAATAAACACATTAGAAACCAATAGGTAACAATCAAATCCTCATAGAGACGGCAAGAGCACATTGCGCTTTAAATTAAATTCTCTGTATATTCACCAAACCTACGAGGGATGTCCGGTTACTAAGATACATTTGTGAATTACAGACAGGCTACTTTATTTATAGAAATCAAACATACGCTATGTAAAAGCGCGATCTGTTAGCTACTTTTCAACATAATCGCCCCTAATCTCTATCCCGGCGAGGCATGAGCTTCTGTATACCCTCCTCGTAAAAGGTGCGCTCCAAATTTCTAAAAAACTGCCTTACTTCATCTTGAAGTTCGGCGTCGTCTTCAAACCTTTTACCCGACAAATGAGTTTTCAACGGTCCAAACAAAAATGAAAATCAGCACTAACCACTAACGGTGGCTGAAGGGGTTATGGAATGATAGAGGTATTGAAGGGATACATCAGAATATGCTGAAGGAGCTATTTATAGGATACCTGTCCCTTTAGTAATGGAGAACTCTCTTGTGTAAATATATTTTCCAGAAACATTTCACCCTCACAAAGGCTGTAACTTCACCTGAACATGACATATCCATTTTCAGGGATAGATCTAAAACAGCAGACGGTACAGGGTCAGGTATCTTTTCAGATAGATTTCTAAGAAAGTATAACGTTAGGCAAATACACCACTGCAATTGTTATCATTAAACATTCAAACGCAATTCTGGAGTGTGTAATCTAACACCATAAAATTGGTGGTCTCTTTTTTTGTATGTATGTATCTTTGTTCGCTATCTCCTCCGAAGATACTGGACCGATTAAATTGTATGATAGCTTAAAATTTTGATAATGTTTAGACTTAGATCGTATGCCGGTTTTTATTTTCAAAATAAGTACGAAAAAGTAAAGTAAAATGAGATTATATTTAATTTAATTAAATCGTGTAATTTTAAATCAAACCTTACCGGGCAAAATAAAGAGCAAAGTCAGGAGAGAAAGTGGGCGGTGGAGAGCGGGTAAAAAAGGTTCATCTATCAACATTTTTGTATGTATAATTGGTAAGATTGCATGTGTTTTACAAGTAGCAACCTTTCCTACCGAAGCGTAGCTCGGGTGATTTACTAGTACAGAATAAGACCATTAGGATAGCTAGCGACAGTCGAGCTGCCTTATTAGCCTTGAACAACCACAACATTTTTTCGGGACTGCTACTCCAGTGCCACTGTACTCTGAGGCTAGCGGCAAGGAATGTTCTAAAACTCATTTGGGTAAAAGGACATGCACTGCTGGGAACAACCTTTTCGGTGTAACGAACCAGTATGTAATTGTGCCTTCAGTGACCTTGTACTCCGTCATTAGTCAAACAACCCACAACCCAATAGATGGGCTAATAACAACAAATGCCACCAGACAAGGTTGGCTATTGCAGCTCCTACGTGAAGGATAGAAAGATTTTGTGCAAGATTGCCGTGAGTAAATTCGAAAAAATATCTTTCAGACTTTGCAGACTGAACAATATAATTATGCGTAAGATCAGCCTAGTTGATGGCCGAACCTGTCTAGGGTTCAACTTTAAGGACGAAATGGCAGAGCACATCATATGTGTATGGCCTGCACTTGCTTTAGTAAGAAAATCCGTGTTGCGTGATTTCTAGCCTGATATGGCCAAGATCTGCAGCACCCCTTTAGCTAGAGTATCCTCAAGTTTGACGAAAAAGTCAGATAGTTTGTGTAACACAGCTAAAGGGTGTTGATATTGGGGTAGCACCTTGAGGCCTAAATGCTTATGAAACTGGTTTACCCTCTCCTGAACTCCAGAATCCACAACCTACCGAGCTAAAACACTTGAGATTATCTTTTATACTGCAGTTCAACATAATTTGCACATAATGGAAATATTGTAAGGGTAGAAAAATGAGTTAGTTGAGAGAAAATATGTCGATGTGCAGTACCTTGAAAGTGAAAACGTTCAAAACTAAATCAATATTTTCTTCTTCTGACCTACTACTCAATCCTTGTGTGTTGTGGCGTAATATTATATAAACTGTATTGCTTAAGGTCGATTAGTAGGTTGTACTGATTCTTGTTTCTATATTTTTTTTTGCGATATCTTCCGACCCTTCACTGTCCTCCATTTGTTAATACCCAATACTTCCAAGTCCTGTGCTACTGCAATCTGCTACCGATTTTCTGGTCTGCCTCTTTCCTTTGTTTTCAGTGGTGAGGTCTCTGCTTTGGCGTAACAGAAATGTAACACAACGGGGGAAATTATCCTTTTATTTCCACAGTTACATTGGACTTCGGATAGCTCTATACGTGGGCCATGGTACTGTGGACACATCCAAAGAAAACAATCGAAAATAAACGTCGATTAGGTAGTTCTCATATATAACAAAATAAAAGGTTGTTATTAATAAAATATAACAAAATGTCTAATTCATATACAAGGTTCATAATATAATATTCTGGGCGACAACCCCTCTGGCACCGGCGATAGGTCCAGTTCAGCTCATGCCGTCTAGATGGCGTAGCTGGTCGAATTTCGCCTCCTGCGAGGGTTTCCAATATGGCTAACTTTTTAATTCTGTAAACAAACCAAAGATTAACTGTGCCAATAGTGGTTGTGTTGTATTGAAGCTAATTGATCGTTATTAGGTGATAGACGTGCTTCAGTATTCGTTGATCTCGAAGGTGAGTTCACTTCTGTCCGGATTATGCTACTATAATTTCGTAAAGAGCGATTTCGGAATTGCTTGCTTCGACGGCCGCTAGATGGATTTGTGTCTTACAGTGAAGGCGGAAGGCCGCCATGAAGTCGGATAATTCATGTAGTTATAACTTCCCCGGTGGGTTTAGAGTTATACCATACAGGGTGTTCGGGAAAAACTACGGGAAAGATGGACACGTCACATGAACCAGCTAGTAATGTCAAAAATCTGTTACGGCTGTGAATGTATACACTTATAAGCAGTATGAAACTTACTAAATGCTAAAATTACTAAACAATTGACGTTAAACAAGGTATTGCTTTAGTTTAAGTACGTTTATTCAAACATGATTGTCATGTAACTCCACTTTAACTTTAGATGGATTGCTTTTCAAGTGCATGTCGTAGGTCCATTTATACTGGTTCCATTTCAAAATTACCAAGTTTTATTCGAGAACAGGACCATACTTTTTCAATAGCATTTCGAAATTGTAGATATTTCCTGACGAAAAGACATGACTTCTGCGTAAGTATGAAGATGCTTCCATTTGATTTGCTTGCCATAGATTCAGTGTGCGGATCCCAGACTAATTCAGAATCTAAGAGAACCCCTAAAAATTGGGTTGAGTTTACTGTTTGGAAAGGTGTTACCAAATTTATAGGATGCCAGTTTTAATATCAGCAGTACATCTGATAGATGTTTTGTTATTCTTTCAGTAATACACTTCTCCAGAATTTTTGAAAGTGTAGGCAGCAAAGATATCGGATAGTAGTTTGACATCTCGCTGTGGTCCCTTTTCTTGAAAATGGGTACCATAAGAGCTACCTTTCAGACTGTTACGCTTAGTTTGTAGTTTGGCATGCAATATTTGAAATAACTAATTGGGTTTTATTTTTAAGCATTTATTGAGTAAGTTCTCCCCTGGATTGTTAGGAACCCCATTCACATTTTATTAAACCCGTTTTCCCGTGAGTAGCTAGGCAACCCTATTTTCGTCTTTTGATAAAGTTTTCAGCAAATTACAGCTATATCATTATCAATTTAGACCACTCTGCATTCCTTAGTTTTTCTGGCGGTCTTTTTCACAATTTTGGGAGGTTTTGATAACCTGAGTTGAATTGCGTGTGGCAGTATTTTCGGCATGTTTCATTCCAGTCTTCGTTCGAGTAAGGTGATTGCCCCCTGGGACTCTTTGCTTCATCAGCTTAGTTATAGCTAGCTCCATTTTTGGGAGGATCTGGAGGCATCGAAATTCCGCTAAACGTTATGGTAATTATTTGTGGATTGCAACGTTCGCCACTTATTTGCGGAACTTTTGGGCTCCCTCTCATCGTTTGAACTGCACTGCAGGCTGCTCGCCACCATCAGCCTTTTTTCTATCTGGAATCACTTGTTTTCCTACCTGGGAAAGATACCAGCAGCTGGTAACCGTCGAGGTCCTTCTGGCTTCACAGCCCCTCGGGTCGAAGGTCTACCGTAGCCCGTGAGCTAACCCCCGGACGGACTGTCGCTTCCGATCGCCCACCATACTTCTACGAGGTTTATGTAATAGTTTAGCCATGAATAGGTGTGCAAAGTCCTGTAGTGCATCCCTGCAGTAGACCTGTCCTCACCGGGATCGTGAAGAGTGTCTACTCGCATACACACATGCACACAATAAAGGTGGCAACAAACACATATTGCAGATTCTGTGAAGGACGAGACTCCAATTCTCACTAGTTATGCGAGTGTGAGGAAATTAAAACTCTATGACAAAAACACTTTGGGGAAACAACAATCCAATCCGAACTGCTGATAAACACCTCATTAAACGCATTAGTAAGCTTTTTTGAGGACATTGGAATACCTCTGTGAGCCAAAGTGAAGCACTGGGAAGCACAATAGGTCTTTTAGGTCGGAGTGCAAAAGGGGGGAAGCAAACCCAACCAGAAGTAACGGGTGTCCCGCGGTAAATTTCATTTTTAAACTTGAAATAAATTTTTTATTTCTTTAAGTATTTTATTGAAAAAAATTGCAAAATAAACCTCAATCTTTGGGAAATTATTTGTGAAACAGCACATCTGCCAAATGACGCCCCTCACGTCGTACCACTTCTTCCAAACAAACTTGAGAATTGCGCATCACACGCATAAGCATAGCACGTGTAATTCCACGAATTTCTCGGGTGATGTTCCGCTTTAACACATCCACAGTGGGTGCTGAATTCTCGTAGACTTTTGATTTGCGACCAGGGGGGGATTTAGAGTCCCTCTCTTAGAAATGATGCTATTCGGGAAAAGTTGGCAAAGCCATTACGATATTCGCGGTATGAGGAGTAGCCCTATCTTGAATAAATCAGATATCTTGACCTCTGTTAAACATTATCCGACGACGAAGAGAAGGCCACAGAAAGTTACTGATCATTTCCAGGTATCGTTCTGACTTTCCCGAATCGCATAATTTTTAAGAGAGGGACTCTAAATTGGCCTCCGCGAAGCTCTGATTTTACTCCTTTGGACTTTTTGTTGTAGGGATATCTCAAATCAAAAGTCTACGAGAATGTACCAGCCACTGTGGATGTGTTAAAGCAGAACATCACCCGCAAAATTTGTAGAATTACACGTGCTATGCTTATGCGTGTGATGCGCAATTTTCAAGTTTGTTTGGAAGAAGCGACGGTACAACGTGAGGGGCTTTATTT